>JAPDSC010072155.1:0-12854 GCA_026290005.1 Latrodectus geometricus
GTACTTTCCAAACTTCCATATTATATGAAGGATAGGGCATTATAATCATTAATAAAGCTTTCAGTAAGTTATAGGCATCAGCATTCTCAGAACAAGTCTTTTACTTGATCAGGTTTCTAACTCACTACTTCTGGATACAAGAATCATGCTATTAATCCTTAACTTTCCCATTTTAATATAGGCTTGACAAATGAAATTTAAAAACTAAATTCATATGTTTCACAAAATATTGATTGTTTACAAAAAGTGTTGAAGAATAAAATCCTGAAAATAAACCCTAAAACAAAAAAAAAGTATTCAATATTTTAAAATACTTTCTTATAATTTAAAAAAGAGTACTTTTTCATATTTATACTTACACATATAATATACTTTTTTATTCATTACTAAATATTTTTAAGGGTAAATCACTTTAGATTAAAGTGAATCATAGCAGACTTCAAACACTTCCTATTTCCTTGTGATGAAGCTGCAACAGAAATAAAAGAGCTTTGGTTTCAATTGAATTCTTTTTCAACCGTAATAATCTGTGCTTCTGTGTTAATCAAAGAAAACTCGAATCTACATCGTTCCCTCCCACCACACAAAAAGGGGAGGGGGATGTCGAATCAAAGGTTGATGAAATGAGAATCCTCACGTTGATACTTTTTCTACTGATACTTCTGAATATTTCCATCCGAATGCATATTAGATATGCATTACTAGTTTTGCAAAAACTAATTATCTTAACCATGCATTATCTAATTTATGCTACAATTATTCTTTATGGCTGCTAATAAATCATACTGACGCTTCTAAAACAATGAAGTTGAAAGAGTAGATGATAGTAAAAGTGTAATTAGAAATTGATTTAATTAAATTTATTTTAATATGCATTGGCCACAGATGGGTTATATAAAACAGAATAAAGAAAATAAATTTGTGTTGATTCATATTATAATTCAACAAAATTAAACTATGTCATTTTTCTATGGTCTATTTCACCACATCCCATCACATAGAATATGGGGGAGGGGAGAATATATGTTTAAATCTTCAGAAAGAATATTTTCAAAGAATCTTTCATAAATTAATGAAAATTAAAATTTATGAATTCGAATGTAAACAAAAACCATTTTAAGCTAAGTGATTAATTTGCTGAGCTAATATCTATAAGATTAGTGCTATGGATTTGCATTCATCAGTTTGGGGAGTTAATTTCTATATCTGAAACCATTTTTAGTTAGTAATCTCATCTCAGGTATGGTTATTTGCCACAGTTCGAAATCCACTTTGAATGGTAGATCTCAGTCGAAAGAGTCATCGTAGGCAATAAATAAACACAGAATGATAAATAAACCTGGGTTAACTTACATATTGAACGTAACTTAAAAATTGTATACGTTTGACTGAAATAAATGAGTAAAAATTTAAATTCTAAAAAATATGCGTGATATCAAACATTTAATACGCCCGCATGTTTCAGAAAAATTGATACATTCACATAACATCGAGACCATTCGCCCATTATGAGCTGTTAAAAATACTGCAACATCACGTGGCATGGATTTGATACACATCTGATAGTGTTTTGGAGGTAAAGTGTGCAATAGATTCATGGCAAAATAAAGTAAGGTAGTGTTTCTCAACCTTTCAGTATTCACGGCCCAATTTTCAATCATAATTTTCATCGCGCCACCCTCTCCACCGCATACAATAAAATATATACAATAATAATGTATTTTGAGTATTTTGGCGCTAAACCTACACTACAACCTTAATTTTAAACTTTACAAATTACCAAGAATACCGAAATTTATTGATATTTTGCAACACCGATCCTCAGCATTGAAAAAACAAGAATCCTATGCTTTTTTATTGCTCTTGCGTCCCGCCATGTCGGGCATTCTCACGGTTTCGCGAGAAGTTTCGATTTGTCTGGTCAGCAAAAAATTAAGCTAGGAGCGTGCGCAGATGTGAACAAATGTTTTCTCATAGGGAGAAGGAGAAAGTTCTATGACGCCAATTTCAATTCCAGACAATCTCATTCGAGTCGATCCTTCTATCGCTATTGAATCTATTCTGAATGTGTATATTATATATATTTTCGTGTAATTGCAATTCACCGTATTAAATATTCACGGCAGCAGACTTATGCAGAATCATGGATAAATTTTTAAGCGGGCGTAAGCGAGCATTAGACGATAGACAAGCATCAACAAGTACACAGATGAGCGTGGTTCCGAAAATATAATCAAGAAAATATTCTCAAGAATACTTAAATTTTAGGTTCACTAATACTGAAAAAAATGAAGAAGAAAGGCCCCTGTGCATCATTTGCTCAAAAATGTTGGCGGCAGACAGCATGAAACCTAATAAACTTAAACGACATTTGGGAACGCTTCATAGTGAGTACGTAAACAAACCCAGAGAATTCTTCGAATTAAAATTAAAATCCTATGAAAAGCAAAAATCATTGCTTAAAAAATCTTTGTCTGTGAATGAAAAAGCTTTAATTGCCTCTTACAAAGTTTCATATAAAATTGCCAGATATAAAAAGCCTCAAAATATTGGTGAAGAACTTATTTTGCCCACCGCGATTGATATTGTAGAAATTATGTTTGGATATAATTTTGCAAAACAAATGCAGTCTATACCTCTTTCAAATGATACTGTTGCCCGTCGAATTGCTGATATAGCTGAAGATGTAGAGTGTCAGCTTTTGTCGAAGTTGAGTTACAAATTGTTTTCAATATAACTCCATGAGGCAACTGATTGTAATAAAGATGCTTATTTCATTGCCTATGTTAGATTTTGTGATGATTTGTCAGTAGTAGAAGAATTATTTTTCTGCAAACCAATAGAACTCAAAGCAACAGCACTCGCTTTATTTGCTATCTTAAGTGATTTTATGAACGAGGCAAACATAGAATGGAAAAATTGTGTCGGAATATGCACGGATGGTGCTTGTTCTATGTCAGGAAGATTCCAAAGTATTCAAGCACTTGTGAAACAAAAATCGCCACAGTGCGTCTCGACACATTGCATGATCCACAGAGAAGCTTTGGCTTCCAAAGAAATGAGTCCTGGTTTGAATATTGTGTTAACTACGGTTGTAACCGTAGTAAATTATATAAAAATGGGACCCCTGAAATCAGGAATCTTTTCCGCACTTTGTAAGGACATGGGTGCAGTACATTCAGCGTTACTATTTTATTGCGAGGCAAGATGGTTATCACGAGGGAAATTTTTGCAACGTGTTTATGAATTAAGAGAAGAAATCGCCGTGTTCCTAGAAGAGGAAAACAGACCGGAAGCTGAGAATTTTCGCGATAGTTCATTTGTGTTGAAATTGAGCTACATGGTCGAAATATTCGAGAAATTAAATAACTTGAATCTTCAACTGCAAGGAGGAAATACACATATATTGGATACGAGTGATAAAGTTAATGCTTTTTGTAGGAAATTGGAATTGTGAAGCAGAAATTTAAGGCAAGAAAACTTAACAATGTTTGCAAATTTGAATGATTGTATTAAAACTTACAAGGCTGAAGAACAACATGTAAAAGTTGTTTTTGTAACCATTGAAAATCATTTAGCAATGCTAGCAAAGAATTTTAAAAAGTACTTTCGTGCTGACGACAAACTGATATCAAGTTACAAGTGGGTGAGGGATCCATTTCAAAATACTCCCGAAGGACTCTCAATCGAAGAGGAAGAAACCTTCATAGAATTCACGGCAAGCGGCGAAACGAAAAGACAATTTAGCAATAAATCACTCTTTGAATTTTGGGCAGGAGTGGATGATGAGTTTTCTGCACTAAAAACAAGGGCATTTCGCATTCTACTACCATTTTCAACATCTTACCTTTGTGAAACTGGATTTTCTGCGGTGGCTTCTTTGAAGACAAAATATAGATCTCAGCTAAATACAGAAAAAGAACTGAGAGTATCTATTTCTAATATTAAACCTTCCTTCGAAAAACTTTGCTCTGAAAGACAGGCCCAAGGAAGTCACTAATAATTATTAAATTTGTTTTTAATTTAGTAAGTTGTTTTAATTTAATAAGTTAATTATTAAATATGTCGAAATGTATTTTGTTTTGTATGTGTGTGTGTGTTCTTTCCTTTCAGTCTTTTAATCAATTTTTTTAAATAACATTTTCTCTTGGATATGCTCGCGCCTACCTAGGGGGGCGCGCCCCACAGGTTGAGAATCACTGAAGTAAGGCACATATTCAAATACAGGCATTTGTTTGTGCTGTAAGTCCCCAGAACATATTTAAAATTCTCCATGTTTGGATAATTAGAATGTCAATAAAAGTGAAGAAAATAAAGAAAAAACGTTTGTCCAGAGTTTTACAGAATTTCCTTACGATGTGTGAGCTACCGCATTGCCTTTTTGGAATGTATCAAGTCCAATGTAATGCACAATGGACATGATTACCATAAGTGATTAGGCATGATTCTTATATCAGTCACTCATCAGATTCGTCTCCAAATACATTATGATCTCAAACATGACAGCTGCACACCACTGGTTCATCACAGAGATTCCAGTAGTTTGAAAAAGCTCCTGGTGACATATAGGACCAACAGGATTATTAGATTATCTCGATAATTTCATATGTCTTCCTGTCTTCTTATGTTTGGAAATAAAAATTCATCAAACACAATAACGTATATCCAATAGTGAAAAATCCATTTATGATGTGACCACAGCATTTCATGGAAGTGTTACACATCAAATTCGCTAATGTATAGCTGTAATGAATGAATTGTTTAATACAAAATACATTGATCTCTATATCTGTGTTAAAAATCTCATTGTTTAATTTTATGTTTGTTATTTTGGTATATAATCCCGTTATATATATATTAGAAGTATTTCGTTTTCTTAACTGTCATACAATGTTCGTAAGTACTTATTTACCAGTTCATTATCCCAGTTATTTGAATATAAAATTTTGTAAATATAGTGTTAAAAATAAATAGTTTTCTTTTTTTAATATTTCATTTTAAACTTATTGAAATTTCTCTATATCGTTGTTAAGTAGTTATAACTCCTTAGATTATAATCTAAGGAACATTCATTCATATGTGCTTCTTGAATATGTACATCATTTTTATGAACATTTGTAGTTAATTTTCCCATGTAATTGAATCTGGTGGCTGAAAATGTATGTGTAATTATTTTTCTGAATGGTTCAAGAGTCAATACATAATTTTTTAATCGCTTTTTTATGTACCATATCTGGTACACAAATAATTATATATTCCTGTTACAAATTGCTTCTGTGAATTGCAAGACGACACAAGTGGGTGATCAGTTAATGAACAGTTTGGACTACGAACAAATTGAACAATGAACACTTTCAAGAAAGAGTTTTGTGTTCGGACAGCGAACACAAAACTCTTTCTTGAATAAAGAACTAAAACGAAAGGATAACGAACTAAAACGAATTGTAACGAATACTTCTCGGAGCATAATGTGCAGAGTTCTCAAATCCAACAGACCAAAATCATTTTTAAAGTCTCTTGAATTATATTTTGTTTGTCTATTAAACTTGATGTTTTATGTTAAAATAAATAAGTTTTTCTAATATAATACTTAGAGCCAAGTAGACCATGAGTTTCAGTTTCGATTTTATTTAAAACCAAAACTGATTTCATTTTGAAAAATGAAGTGGACTGATTAATATGCAAAATTATAAGAAAGTATTAATTTTTTAAATAAATTTACTAAGAAATTCTGCATCTTTTAGAGTCTACAGAAAGTATTAATCGATTTCATAAGAAATCTGATCGGTTAGCGAATAATTCGGATAAGTCTTGTAACAGATTAAGTTCGTTAACCGATCACCCATTGTACATTTACTTTTTTAAGATGAGAATAATTTTCATATTAAACATAGTGATTATCGCCTCCCCGCTTAAGATTTTTATCCCACTCTCATTTAGGAAGCGGACCATCAATTATTTAACTTTTTGTGTATGCTGTTTTTAATTTATCTCTATATAATTCAGCATTATTGAACACACTGCGTGTATATTTTTATTCTTCTAAGGAAACTAGATTAATATTCTCTAATTCCTTTTGAATTTAACATAATTGATTACGGAATCTTTTGCTTCCTCCAATCTAGAAAACATCCAGTGCGCATGAAAAAATGACAACAACCCTTTAACAAACAAACTGCGTTAAAAATTAATTTAACTAAAGTCATTGGATTGTAAAATCAATTGCTTGCACCTGAAAAGATAATTCTAGTTAAGCAAATATGGAGATGAATTAGCATTCGCGAAGTAGTTACAGCTATTGAAGTCGAATTCAGGAGTCCAAAATCCGATAATTTAATCTCCCTTCCCCCATACTTTACAATGCATTATTTATTCTTTCCAGGAATTAGAGAATACTAATTATTTATTGGAAGATATAGCTTTTCGCTACTGTAGAATCAGCGGATTTCTCGCCTTTTGAAGCTCTCTTCGACTAATTAAATATTAACTTGAAATGCTTAATGTTTAATCTTTACAAAATCTGAATATTTGAATTTAATAATGTTTAATCTTTGTAAAGACTGAAAATTTACATTCAATATTAAAGCGCAACTTTGTTAATCAAAATTTGCGCATTCAGAAATAATAATGAAATTTGTTTATTTTTTGAAAGAGATCTATTGTGTTAATGATAAGAATATAGAGTTTGTCATGATATTAATTTAATTTTCTACGGGATATTAATTTTCATTATAAATATTATGGGTCGGATATGAGTTTCTCCTATAAAAAAGACGCTCTCACGAGTACTGTTTTTGAGAAGAGGAAACCAATAAAAAATGTATTTGTGTCAGTCATTTTTTTTATTCATTTCTATGTATTTCAAAAAATGTCTCTCGCATGAGTAGAAAATTTTAAAATGTGAAGTCTTGGTGCATTAACAATCGATATAGTCTCTATAACTTTCAAAGATTGTCGTACAAATGTGTATGAATCTATCATTCAGGTATTGTTTATTTCCCCCATAGTATTAAATTCTCCTACACGATATAGCTGAATAGTCAACACAACAAAAATTCCTTGATTGAAAATGATTGTTTAAGATATTTTTAATTGTTTGATTGCTTAAGACATTTTGTTTTAAATCATCATATTTCTTCAAAAAGTGATCTACTATTAGATGCCAAGAAAATATATTGACATTGTATAAAGAGACGTGGTGGCCTGTTTTTTAGAGCTTCATTCTAATTATCAGAAAGTAGGGAGTTCGAATCCTGATTTTAGCGAAAACTCATCGTGTCAGTTACTTTACAGTTATCGTACTTTACTTTTAATTCCACACATAACATTAAATAAAACATGAATAATTAATCATTATAAAATTTTTTCTGATAATTTTTTTCTGCTTCCCTATACCTAGCTCAGACTTGTGCTTTAACAGTCAAGTGGAAACAGCAAGGAGGGAATCTTCATAATTTAGAAGAAAGGATCGAGCAGAATACCCCCAATATAAGAACAACTACCTCTAAAGGTATCATTTCATGTGGAGAACATTGAGGTCATGACATTTTCACGTGTCTCACCAGCCTTTTGGGAACACGATGGATTTTTAATAATCCGGGATTGACTATCAAACGATTATGTGAACGATGCTCCCCAACCAAGATGCCACTACATCTTCTAGTATTCCGATATACTTTACAACTGATTTCATTCTCGTATGCTACTTTGTTTACAAGATAGGAGCGCTAGGTTTCGAATTTTATATTATTAGGTGTGCTGCCAGTCTTATAATGTAGTCATTTTTCTATTCTTCTGCAAATTTTTAATTAATTATAATTTTTGAGGCTTCACAATGAAAGGAGAGAAACAAGACTTTATAATGTAATCTATATAACCTATATAAAAAAGTGTAACTTTACATCTTTCGGTTGGAGACAAATTTATTTACAAATCGGTCAGGTTTGATAACATGAAATTTTTATCATTAGGATTTCAAACAATTTTCTTATTTCGTTGTTAAATTCGGCTACAATAAAATTTTTAATCATGATAGCTTTGTTTAAAAGTGCAATTGCATTTAATTATTCTATGGCTCTAAATTCAAACAGGTCGTCAACAAAACAGCTCAGGTTGCAAATTGTGTAAATGTGTCTCAAGAAGAGATGAATAGAGCCTTTAGATTCAATTTTAGAATTATTTTTTATTGTAAAATTTGATACATTAAATATTTTCCAAACCATTTTCTCTTATGAGCATTTCTTACCAATATTAGAAAATTAGAATAGATTCGAATATTCAGCTTTATTAGTTGCATGTCAGCCATCCATAGATCGAGTGGGAGGGGGAAAGTGGAAGTGCTTTTCACTTAATAACCCTCTTCATAATTTAGCCTCCTCCATATTCATAAGCAATTCAAACAGAAGAATGCTTCTCCATTTGAATACATCAGCATATACCATTTATGGTGAGTGAGGCGTATGAGATGAACCTCACATAGCAAATTCCTTCCTTACTATTTATCTTTTTCTTGTTGACATCATTTTGATTGTTGTTATTTTCTTGATCCAACACTGAAAGACGTTCAATTATATCATAAGAATGAATGATGTCAGAAAGTGATTCTTTATTTGAATGAAGGATCTTACTTCCTTAATTCCATTCATATGATTCATTAAATCATTTCGATTAAATTGTTTTACAAAGGATGTTCGAAATATAAGCTAAAAAATGATAACAATAGATTTCCAGTATATTTTGTGAAACAAGATTTACTTAACTGAATCGAAAAAGTAAATGGATTTTGAGTCAAAAGTTCAAATGCATTTTGGGATTTGCATATGAAATCAAAAGATTTATACTGAGTTTTCTGAATATAAATGCTCTTTTCAATAGTTTCACGAGCACAGGATCACTTTCTTTTTCACTTCTATTCAGTAGAACTAAACAATTTCTAAAATAATGCGATATAAAAGATGTCTTTAAGAGAAATAGTTTTATTCGTTTCATATGAATAGAAATATCAATATTTGTTCCTGAAATATCTTAATGCATATTTATTTGCGTCATTCAGTCGAACAATTACGTCGCACACTCAATAATCATTTTGAAAATGAGTTTTTTTATTTATTCCACAATTAGATTCGGATTGAACCTCACTTTAATGTTACACAACAGATCAAGGAACGAATAGAAATTCTTTTAAATGTAAAAATTTAAATATTTCGTTATATGCACTATACTCTAAGTAATTTGAATTATAATAAAAGAAAATATATTCGAAAAATATTCCCATCTATCGCCAATTTACGACTTTGATAGCTACACTCAATTTAACAAGATTTTAAATGATTTCCTGCAACTTTCAAGCAATATTCTTTTATGAAATTCGAGTCATGAGAAATCTCATGTTGCAATCAATTGAAAAGCTATGGAATCAAAATAAAAAACTGCATATTTATCCTAAGTAGTACTGTTTTATTTTTTTTAAATAAATCTGTTGGAAAATATTGTGCATTTCTGGAATATAAATGAATTTTAAAGACTTATTAATCGTATATATCGACTTTCTGAATCTTAAAGAAGTAAGGATGAAATAAATTTTACGTATGGTTAAAAGAATGCAACAAACAATTAATTTAAAAAAAAAACAACAACATCAAGTAACTTATTTATTATCCACAGTTAATAAATACCTGTTTTTTACAAAATGCTGTGAAACATTAATGGATACAGGCATCACTATCGTATATTTGATGCAACAGAGGATGGTCGTGGTGAGAGTGATCTCTTCTCTGGGATGGTGTCAGAATTTAGGAAGCTGAAATGTGTTAGCTGAAATTGCGACTTTTTCAATTGACTGTGATTTATAACTATAAGAGGGGAAAATATTAAAATAATTGAATAACATAATCCAACTTTAATTTTCGAGGATATAAAAAGTTTGGGTGTTAAGCATATCCAATTTATATACTAAGTACCACTTACATAATCTATATAAGCGGTAGTAGAAATTAAATAGATCGATGAAAATTATACATATCCATAAAAAATCAATTTATTAGAACCATTTTAAAATAACTTTAATATCTTTAGTAATTTAACTAACCATGCTTTTTCTTAATTCCACTTGATACAATTGCTTCAGTACATTATTCTTTCTTCTCAAGTTATTTGTGGAGTATCTACTGCTCGAAATGACGAGAAAAAAACTTGCATTTGGCTCGGGTTTCATTATCAATTTAGAGTCACTTTCTTTTTACATAAATAATAATCCAGAAAAATTTGATTTATAAAATTCTTGGTTAAATTTATGGATAGGTTGTTCTTTTCCTTATCATAATTATCTAAATCTTATTTGAAATATTTTTTGTATATCTCAAATAGAAAACTGCTTTCATCAATGCATAATATAATTTATTGAAAAAAAAACCCTGACAAATTATTTAATGTTTTTTATTTTTCAAGTTGAAATTAATTTTTCTTGTTCACTTTATAGCCTTTCAGAAATGAAAAAACTTGTAAGTAATAGTTAAACTTATTTTTTATTAAAATAATTACAACTCACAGGTGATGTATTTCGTTGTTTTCTTTTCATGAAACTTTTATTATAGGTTTTAATTCAAACAGTTCTTTGACAAAATTTATACATTTATTTCAAAAGAGATGATGTAACACACTTTTGGTCAGAGAAAAATATCTGAGTATAATTAACCAATGAGATATATAGGATACAAGATGAGAATCAAGCCCATGAACTCTTAAAATGAAACCGAAAATTTTCAGTATTCAACTTTGTAATAAAATATACTATATGCCCAAAATAATCTTTATATGTAAAAATGTACTGTTTAACTACCACAAGAATTTTTCTTATCAATTTATCTTTTCCTGTTTGTTATCACATAAACAAAACATGTTCCATTTTCGACAGAAAGAAAAAGAAGGGAAATATGAACTTTATCTCACTGAATATCTTGAGAATAAAACAATTCAGTGCTTTAAATATCGCCAATTTATAAAACCCTTAACTGAAATGGTCAGTTCTTGTTACTATAGGAACCGTCCCTAACTGGGATAATTAGTGCCAATTACTGTTGTGTGGTAGACAGACAGTAATAAAAACAAGGTGTGATCTTTTATGATAATTTTATCAAAAATTCATTTTTAACTGCATTAATCATTTTTTCGTACACCATCATTTTCTTGCTTATATTTTTATTTAATAGAAATAAACCCAAAATATGAATACCAGCTTCCCTTAATCATACCTTGCTGTTTTAGCTTTGAGACGAGTCATATAATATTAAATCACATTACTGATATTGTTTAAAAATTAACAATCGAAATTTTAACAACACAAAGAAAAATATTTTTGTAATTTTTAGAAACATGTTGAGAGTAAATAAAATAATGAGAAAATAATCAGATTTTCAAGCACTTGATAAAATAAAATCCATGAGTAACATTAATGTATAATCATAGTAACCATAAATTAGCTCAATTATTATAAACAAATTCGCATTGTTTTCAGAAAAAAATATTCAATACAACCACAATAAATTCTTTTAATATTTTTGAATATTGAATTGAATTCTGAAAATTTGTATTTTGATACTATTTTGTTTTAAAATATCTAAAACTGATTAAAAATGTTATTAAACATTTTATTATAAATTTTATAATAAATAAATGAAATAAAAACATTTTGTACTATTAAAAATCATTTCAATTTTTTCAATTTCAATAAATATAAAAATAAATTATCCATTTCGGAACATAGAATTATATTTTTGTTTCGAATTTTATTTCGGAAAAAGAGAAGGAACACACTTTCCTTAATGAGGGGCCATTATACATCGTTTGCTCTCTCTCTCTCGGATCGTTTGCTCCATCGTAACTTTAAGATTTGTTTCCATATACGCTGAGTATCTAACGAGTAATAGTATTTTTTTGGGACATTTCCTAGTGCGCTGAATCAGATGATTTTATAAATCTAGCTCTGAAACATCACAAATGTATAATATGGTTTTCCTTAGTTAAAATAGAATTTTTTTTAAATCAAATATTAAATTTTTTCCCTTAAAAATCATGTCATAGCATTTGTTAATGAATGGTTGCATATATTTTTCACTCAACACTGAAAAGTTTAATTTTATAAATAAATACTATTATGTATAGTGTTGAACTTTTCCCAAAATAAATTAGTATTCAGTAAAAATAAATCTTTTTG
This sequence comes from Latrodectus geometricus, assembly GCA_026290005.1. Taxonomy (NCBI): domain Eukaryota; kingdom Metazoa; phylum Arthropoda; class Arachnida; order Araneae; family Theridiidae; genus Latrodectus; species Latrodectus geometricus. The sequence goes on from JAPDSC010072155.1 coordinate 12,212, forward strand.
AACAAAAAGAAAGTAAATTCAGAAAGCCTATTTTTTGAATTATGAATTCTCGTACACATACATAAATCAGCAGCAGAATCACTAATGAGTAAGTAAATGACTGAGCATACTTGTTAAAATAAATAATTGAGAGATTTATCCAGTTTAGAGAAAATGTACTATTTAGAGAAAAGTACTTTTGTTCTTCTCTGTGCTTACAAGCTATCGATCCATATTAATTGGATAATCATACACGCATTCGTTTCTTTTAGTAACAATACTCAGAGTATAGATTTGTGTCCATCTTTCAGCCCAAATTTTTCTTTCAAATAGAAGTTTATAATAATCTTGAAGTAGATGTGATTTGTTGTTGTTGTCGTGTCTATGAGTAAATGTGAAGTGCAAAAAAAAAAAAAAAAAAAAAAAAAAAAAAAAAAAAAAAAGTCTACAGTCCACCAAAAGTCTTGTTGATGAGATCTGCTAGTTCTGGAGCTCGGTGGCTATGGAGGATCTCAATTGGTGGAGCTCCTAGTTCAAAGAGGGGGCGGATAATGGCTTGGCAGTTTAAAACATGATCTGGAGTTAGTTCGGATTGAGGACGGTGCTCACAGTTGAGATAGGATTTAATACCAGTTGGTGATATCTTCATGCCCTTGAAATGTCC
>JAPDSC010072159.1:0-11166 GCA_026290005.1 Latrodectus geometricus
TTAATCAGAGTATTTGTAATTAATTACAAACACTCTGATTAAAATTTCGAGAGAGAACTTTATTTTTTTTAACTTTGTCAAATATAAAAATTAAGTTCCTTTATAAGATTCACTTCATTACGAGCAACAGTTCTCAATTCAAATCTGTACAAACAGAACTTTCATTTCATTTATTTAGATATTTTCATTATTTAAAAAGTTTTTTGTGTGTGTGTGAAAAGGCGTCGTGATCTTTTTTTATAGTTATGGCCATGTGTGTTATATTTATTAATCTTAATTTGATTCTAAATTATAATTGCAATAATAGAAAAGTTTAACATAATTTAGTAATACTTTCTTTTAAATATGGAAGCAGTATTCATATAAATTAATTTTTTTATCAACATTTTGTAATAACTTTTGACATTTGTTTCAATTGAAATTTTCTAGCGTTCCCGTAAATTACATTCCACAACTTTGTTCTTGTTTTGTTTTATCTTTTAATCAGCAGTAAAACTTAATACTCAGCAGCAAAAATGCGTGAATTCTTTAAAAGTATTTTAAGATTTATTTGAAATAAATGCGCTCCCCTGAAGTTGGCTATTTTTTGTATAAATGTTCATCTAAAGAAAAATAAGAAGAAAAAAGAAAGAAATCTGCTACTTTGGAAAGCGCATTTGCTTTTGACCCAAGACTTAGTTTTCCCTAGCGTGAAAAAAACATTATACACTGGTTGATTCTTTCCACCGTCTTCTTTAAATCCCCACGGAATAATATATAAGATTAAAACAATACTTGTCACCCAAGCCGTCACGTTCTCTTTAGAATTATTTTCCGCTCGGGAACTGGAAGAACTTTCACAAACCCGAACAATTCTCTACGAAATGGGGAAGGCATTAACCAATCGGAGTCTCCCGTGTCCAAAATCGAAAGCAAAACTTATTAAATATCGCATGGTTTTTCCTGCTTGTATCCCTCCCCAAAATAATATAAAAAATAAAAGGAAACGTGTCAGAAAAGACTTTAGATATGGGGTGGCCAAGATGCCGACCGCGAAGACATTTTAGGTAGACCACACGACGATCCCGATAATGATCTCAATTAAATTTAACAATTTAATTTATGACTTATGACATAGAATCAATGAATTATTTAAAGTAAAAATTTACTACAGGACAAAGATTTACGACTTTAGATTTATGATTAAAGGTTTACGATTTAAAACCTTAAACGGACATGATGAGCGCGATTAAGATATTAAAAAAAAAAAAAAAAAAAAACTATAGAAAGGTATGCATCTCAATTAAGAAAACATGAATTGAGAAACTTCAAAAACATGGCGAAAGAGTGCATCCATAATTCAAACCGAGACTTCAAAGATTTCGCTGAATACTTCGTTGTTTTGTTTGAAGAATTTGAAAAATAAACATTGGTCGCATTTAACAGATGAACATTTAATTTCGTGTTTATGCATTGCAATAAGCTGGTACCAGCCACAATATGATAAACTTGATGCAGATATACAGTGCCACATTTCAACTAAACGAAGTGAAAAGGATGGCTAGTTTTTGATATTTGAATACTTTGATTATTTTCGTAAGTAAATTTTAATTTTGTAATTATTAATATTAAGTTTTTTTTTTAGAAAAATTACATAATTTACCATTTTTTCTTGTTATCGAAAATAAATATGTACGTTAATTTAGCTCTGCCATTGGTAGAACGCCTTCGATTTTTTAAATATGGAGTAGATCACGGATCCCAAAAGTTTGGCCACTCATGCTTTAGATCATGTAGTTGATCTGAGGTTGAACAAATGTTATTGATGTGTAGTTCGTATTTTGTAATATCTCCTGGAAATGTGAATGATTGGTGATTTAGATTTCAATTCAATAGTTCGTGGGTTCGATTCTTTTCTTGCTGGCTGTTTATTATATTTGAGACTTTAAACTAGGTAATGATCGAATTAATCCCCATGCGCAGAATGGTAAAATACATTGACGAGAGAGACAATAGAGCAAGTAAGTATATTTTTATACTACGAAAAACATATCTTCTTTTTGTGGTATATTCTTTTTCATATAATTTCCAAACTTTTAATTAAAAATGCCCAGGAAATTTGGAAATAACATTTTTCTATATATTTTTTTCCGTTTAATAATAAAAATTGGATAGGAAATGAAAAACTTAAATAAAATTACTTTCCCACACTATTGGTGCTAATAATTCATTGATAATGTTTTTTTTTTATTTCTTATGGCGAGCACCCTTGAGCAAGTAAGTATATTAGTCCGTTTGCCGCAACAAGGCCGGAAACTGCAACTCATTTTATCGTTACCCGGTGGGCACCTGTGAACCAAGTCACGGAGGTACGAGTAGCATCGCCTACGACACACCACAACAAACCTGTTTATAGGGTGGGCCACATTCATCCATCATCTGAGGAAAGGACAAGAAACAGAGAGAGAGAGAGAGAGAAAATACATCCATGCCCGATCCGGGATTCGAACCCAGGTCCTCCCCAGCCATAGTCAGTTACGCTAACCACTAGGTAGGTTGGGCGGCTTCATTGATAATGTAAAATAAAATTATAGACAATCTTGCATTTTTGGAGCTAATTAAAAGATGCTATAGCAAAGTTTAATTACTTTACTATGTTTATTGATCAAAACGTTTATTGTGTAACGTGTATTTTCATATTCAGTATTAGAAAACCTAAGAGACAAAAGCCGTTGTAATTCTTTCTTGAGGTATAACTATAGGTATTGCCAAGTGAAAGAACTTTTCAATATGTTTTATTTCAAGACAATATGTTATATTCATGTGTCATTAGAAAATAAATCCAGAAAATTTCTTAATATAAAATAAATCCAGGAAGGACTTACTAAGACCAAAGTATTCACAGAAAACCGAAAACCCATCTTTAGGTCATTAGTGAACGAATAAATTGCAATTTGCCGGTTGGAAAACATATTTCAGTCAAAATAATACTTTAGGACAGTAATCATATCAAACTAAGTCTGAAAAATTCTTTAACAAATTATTATATTAATGACAGCTGTTTTTTATAAAAGTATTTTATAAAAATTATGAACTTTTCATCCATTTTGCATAAAAGGCCATTGCTTTTTTTATTTTTTATTTTAGTGTGTGAATCTTCCATGCAAAATGTATATAAGCAATTAAATAAGTCATTGTAAAAGCTTCATCTTTTAGTAATCATTTCGAAAAGAATGTTGGCATCAAGCCAAGAATTCAAATTTTTAGCATATTACTGCTAAATAATGCTCTAGTTTTATTTCTTCTTCTGTCTCTCATAATCTGTTATATAGTTAACAAAAGTAACTGTTTATTTAAAATATATTAACTAAGTCCATTCTTATTCAGCGAGTAACTTCACTGCCAAACTTTCCATTTTATGCGTGTTTTCTGTTCATCCAAAAGGTATAGGAATTTTACAGTACAGATTGCTATATCTCTTAAGAGAGAATCTCTCTTAAGATTGAGGGTTATTGATTACTTTATAAATTATCTACTAAATGACAAGGGAGGGGCTTACAAAAATTTCCAGATCGAATAGCACATAAATATTCTTAAAATCATTGTAATCATGGAGAAAATTTAAAAATGATATCAGCGGAAAAAATTGTGACAAATATGAATTGATTAAATATATTGGCACACTTAATGACATATTATTAATGAGCAATTAAATAACATTAGAATACAATTTTTGAAAAATCACAAAATGTTATAAAAAAATTTCATATTTGGGGATTTTAAAAAAGTTAACAACTAGATAAAAATTTATCACAAATGTGAATTTGTTTAATATAATAAATCAATTTGTTGTTGTCGTGTGCCAGCCAGGCTGGCAGTATGGGATGCGCTGCTCCACTTTTCCATATTTAGTGTGGAGCCCGACTTCCTCTGTACTCACATGCCATAGGTACTCGTTTATAGGGTAGGCAACCATTCACATACAAAGAAAAGACAAAGACAAGGAAGAGAGAGAGTACATCCATGCCCGAGCCAGGATTCGAACCCAGGTCCCACCGTTCTGTAGTCAGGTGCGCTAGCTACTAGACTGGTTGGGCGGCAATCAATTTGTTACTCATTATTAATACGTAATTACGCTTAACAGTAGTGAGGAATTTTTGAAAATTCATAAAATTTTAGTTGGCATCAACATTAAAGAGAACGTAATTATTTATGAAATAATTTATCGCGTTGACATAATTAATTATATATATTGACAAGCAATTAGATCAAGTTTTTGCATTTTTTGGTAATTTATAAAATTTTATCGGAGATTATCAGATATAAAACTGATAACGACTTGAAAAATTTATCACAAATATGAACCGACTTAATTATTTCGAATATTTTTATTTCTTTTTTTACAATGATCCTTCTAAGCTAGTGGGGAAATTTTGAAGGGGGTTCGAAAAGTTGTCGGCTTTAAAATCGCCGACAAAAGAAGAATCACCTAAAAAATCTCTTTTGTCAGCGATTTTTCCCCTTGAAAAGGGAAAACTGCATAAAGGTGGAGGGGAGGAGAAAATCAGAGAAAGGGAAGATCATTACGGATCTCGTCGATGTATGATTTAAAATTCAATTCTCTAAACGACTAAGAAAAATATTGCTGAGTAAGACCATCCATTTCTTCCTGATCCTAAAGTATTTGAGGTCTCATAAATTGTGAAATGCACGCATTCATTCCGTAACTGCTTTAGTGAATGTTTTATTTATCATTCTATTGGTTTCTTTTTGCCTTTTAAAATGATAAGTGATATTTCAATTTTACTTCGGTACAGTTTGAATAAAGAGTGGTTTTATAGCGGCATTTGATCGATTTAGTGTTATTTGAGAGAGATTAACTTTTTGAATTGCGAAACTTTCCGAATAAGTTCCGTATTGTTGTCAACAGTTGAATATGAAATCCATAGCCAAGTAAACAAATAGTAAAAGTTGTAATGAATTATCTATAAATTTCTGTTTAAATAAAAGAAATTTCTTTGTAAATTATTTTAACTATGGATTTAATTTCACAGACAGTTATTAAAATTAGAAAACAAAAAAGAAGAATTAAAAACACGGTATTGTAAATATAAATATAATAAGCAATCAACAAATTGGTTTGCTTTTGTTGTCTTTCGCATTGAGTTTCCTCAGAAAGTCTGAGCAAACTTCCAAAGGAAACTCAAAACGAAAGACCTTTCGTTAACTTTGAGACAAAGAAATAAATCCTTTGGTACTTAAGGTTTGATGATAAACAAAGGATCAAATTTTGCAAAAACAAAGGGCAAAAAATTAACCCAGACTTCCTGCAACGGTATGTGTGAAAGTATGTTTTTTAAAGTTAAGTTTCAAAGGGGTAGATATAACCCAGTTGATGGCTTTCCGCACCCTAATTGTATACTTTTGACGGCGTGGATACATGAGAATTTTCCGGATTATGACACGCGGATATGGTCCATAACCCACGAAAAGACCTCTCGGAAAATTATAATTCTCAGTAAATGTTCATAAATCATGTATAACAGCCTGAAACTAGTAAGTTGTTCACTATGCTATACCAAAATTCTTATTATCCTACTGAGTTGTGGCGGTGATCGAGCCCAGAAACTTTCATTTTGAAAACGCCACTTCTCGAAATCCTATGAACTTATTATCAAAATTATAACAGAGAGACATATTCACTTTTTTTTTTTTTTTTTTTTTTTTTTTTGTCGAGTGCCAGCCAGACTGGCAGCATAAGTTCGCTGCTCCACTCTTTCAACTGAACCGCAATTGGGTGTGGAGTCCGACTTCCTCAGTACACACATGCCCTAGGAACCTGTTTATAGAGTAGGCAACCATTCACAATCCATTCATACAAGGAAAGGACAAAGACAGGGGAGAGAGAAAGAGATTGTACATCCATGCCCCGACTGGGATTCAAACCCAGACCTCCCTATCCGCAGTCAGGTATGCTGACCACTAGACAGTAGGCAGCACATATTCACTTAATGTTATGAAAAGCAATTAAAACAAAGTAATATTTTAACAACAATTAATTACAAAATGGGATTATTAAAGTCAAATTTATGTTTGTAACTTAATTTTGAATAACAGTGGAGAAAATTAGTGCTTTTTCAGTTAATTGAGTACTAAGCATGAAAAATTAGATACTATACTCCTAAACATAAATTATTGCATACTTAAATCCCAGACGGTACCAGGGGTTATCTCTGCGTGATTACTTTTTTATTATATAAAGCAATTCCTATCAACTTATAATGCTTAAGAGTTAATGATAAAAGTGAAAAGCATAAGAAAAAGCAGATTTAAATGAACATTAAAAGAACTATAAAGCTTTGATTTACTTCAGCATTTATTTGAATATTCAGTTACTAACTCGTGTAATTTATAAAAAAGAATTCAGTTAACAAACAAAACCGAAACAAATTTCAACTGTTGAAAACAGTTTAAAAAGAATATTATTTTTTATTATTTGTTATTTTAATATATAAATAATCAGAGATACTCAAACATGACTAAAAAAAGTACACAATGAGTGCCTAAAAAAATAGTTGTGTATCGTAGATACACAGAGGCAAAAATTGTACTTTTTGTAGCTTATAAAGATGAGTTTGGGAAAAAATAGTTATAATAAGTTCTTTTTGAAAAACAAATTTATAATTTTCTTTAAGAGAAGATTTTAAATACAAAAGTTTTTTCTAACCTTAAAAGATTCAGAAAAAAAGGACAATAAGTATTTATAAAATTATATTATTTATATTAATATAATACAAAAATATTTGTATGCTGTTCTTAATCAGCTTTTCACTTCTTAAGTTGTTTAGATTTCATCGTTTGAGCTTTTACTTCTTCAGATTTTGGGTTCAACTTTTATTTTAGGTTTGGAAGTTTGTAGTGGTTCGAAGACCACTTTAAACAGTAGCCTGGTCAAAATAGTCTTCTTCTACCTCAAAAAAAAAAAAAAAAAAAAAAAAAAAAAGTGGTTGTTTAGCGAAAAGACAAGCGACGAAACATTTATAACGGTATATATAATGTTAGAAAGCTGTAATTTAATAGTATGCATTGCAAGGTAACTTAAAAGTCACAATCGATTATTAAAAAGTTAATATAATCGATTCATTCATCCGGGCCTGTTAAACCCCTGCCCCGAAACTTTCCATTTCAAGAGTAGGTGCTGTCCTGAGCTTTTCTAATAGAAGGTCAAAGCAATTTAACAACACACCACAACAACAAGACGCGAGCGTAAGGGTCGTGCCACAAAAGCGGATCGATGCTACCCCCTATCCCTTGAGGGGCATTGCGTGGGAGGCTGAGATGCGCCCCCCCCACCCCCCCCCGCTTCATGACCGCTAACCGTGGTCTCATTTCCTGCTTCGTAAGTGGCCTCATCAGAAGTCGGCCCCGGGGCTTATGCGCTTTTGCAATTTGTTCCCTTCTTTTTGGGCCCCGGTTTTCTCCTTTTCTCAAACTGTCGGCCTCCGGGCATCGTCCCTCCTTGCGTTTTAATCAAAAATGAAAGGGACACGCTCTCCCTTGCGGATGATATCGAACTTCGAAAAGCCGCCACCGACGCCAAACTTTTCTTTTCTCCACTTAGATAAGCCGAAAAAAGTAAAAATTACTTTTTTCTTCTTTTTTCTTACTCCTTCCGTTTCTTTAAAAATCCAAGAGCTTTGATTGTAAATAAGGTAGAGAGATAATTTTTTTTTTTTTCATTTTGAATTTATGAATTTTTGGTTTGCCACTTTATGGTCAATGTTGAGGAGGCAAGTGAATAATTAATGCCCATTCAGCAGTGCATAAGTTCAAACCCCATCAAGAATTTCGAACCACTGCCTGTATATTTGTTGCAATTAGGAATTTTATTTTGAATTGTTAGTTATAGTTAAATAAACCTTTATATGTAAAAAGTTAATATAGAGACACGAACGAAATCAAATTCTTGATATCAATAACAAAATTTCTATAAATAAGTTTCATAAAGAGATTTCTTCAAATGTCTGCATAAACTAGAAATTTTATTCAACTGTGTATTTATTTAATTCTACATGTTAGAAAATATTAATACTAATAAAATTCACTTTAAAGTAATTTATCAAATATAAGATACAAACTTATCATAAAATAAATTATCAGATCTAAGATACAAAATTACCATAAAATAATTTATCCGATAAGATACAAACTTACCACAAAATAATTTATCAGATTTAAGATACAAATTTACCATAAAGTAATTTATCAGATATAAGATGCAAACTTACCTTAAAATAATTTATCAGATATAAGATACAAACTTACCATAAAATAACTTATCAGATCTAAGATACAAACTTACCTTAAAATAATTTATCAGATCTAAAATACAAACTTACCATAAAATAATTTATCAGATATAAGATACAAACTTACCATAAAATAATTTATCAGATATAAGATACAAACTTACCATAAAATAATTTATCAGATCTAAGATACAATATGATTTTGTAAAGCTCAAACAAATATTAAAGTCAAGATAATTATTGGGTTGTTCGGAAAGTCATTTCGTTTTTCCCACCTGAATTAGTCTTTTGCTAGAGTAAACCAACCATTCTATGAGTATGAAATCATGCTACGACCAGAAATATGGTAAAAGGTATTGGACTAGAATTGAAAATATACAATTCAATAAAATATTTATTCGCTATACGTTTTCCATTTTCATTTAAAACGAAATAACTTTCCGAACAACCTAATAATATGGTTGATGAAAATGAAATGAATGCTAAATGAAAGATTCAAGTATTGAATAGCAATTATTCTATAAGCTGCATCTATACAAATATAATGTCATAAAAATGCTGAAAACAATAAAATGCAATGTTAAATTTATATGGTTTTCTTTTTTACATCGACAGAAAAAAAAACACTTAGACAAAAGTATCACTAATTTAAGCCAACAAATAAAAGAAATAAAAGATTTCATAATCAAGAAAAATGTTAAATATATATTTCAGAATACACTTCAATGGCTGCTTATTAACTTCTGGAAATTAAAAATTTTCGGGCTTTTCATTTAACGATAAATTATTTCATTTGATTTTGAAAAAAAAGGCAAATTGAATACGAAATCATTACCAATGTACATAAACAATAAAAACAATTCAAGAAGACAGAGTTTAAAATAATGAAGAGGAGTTAAGAAAGTTGATTAAATTCCTAATATTCTTTGACAAATTACAAAGAATAAATAATTATAATCCACAAAAAGTAAATTGGTATTTCATTCAGCTGGATATAAAGTTCCATTAATATTTGTATTCTTATAAACTTATAAAAGGCAACTAATTGCTTTATATTACAGCCATATCAGATTTTTAGATGTGTAGTTGAGCCGCGCCTTTGTGAGAATGTTCTTTTAAATTGAAAATTTTAATCTTCATCTCAAATATTCATGAGCAATGGGAGAAGGCTATTACTGTCTACTTACAGAATGTATATCTGTCAATGTGAGTACTTGGGAGTTTCCCAGATTTCTCCTTTGCACCATGTGAAAATGACCCACTTCTTTTGAAAAGATTTCAGAAGTGAAGATGCAGTAGATTTTCAAAATCTTTACAATATCATTTAGTTGTTACCTTGTTCATTGATAAATGAAAAATTAAATCTTTGTTCCATTTCCTTATTCTTTAGCGCTCGAATTTTCCATAGATTAAAAAAAAAAAAAATATTTATTGGCTACTTTTCATGAAATTTTTATTTTCTTAACAAATAAATTCTGTGGTTTTAGCAGGATTTGGATTATAAAATTTTCATAATTATCAGTCAATCTGAAAATTTATCTTCAAAAAAATAAATGTGTCATTTGATATATATAAAAAAGAAAGAAGTTAAGCATCAATAAGTGAAATTTGTATCTTTTGAAGCATCGATTCCATATCAGCTTACGGTAAGAAAACAAAGTTGAAAGCTTTTAATTTTATTAACAAAAATATTTTTTGTGGATTTGAAATGAAAAATGCATTTTTCAATTTCTTTTTATTTGTTATCTGGAGAAATTGGATCAGGGGTGTCATCTGATTTAAAAATAAACATAAAAGGCGATAAAAAAAATAGAATAATAAAAAAATGCATTTTTAAAAATAATATTCCCTTATTTTTGATAAATGCATAACGATTTCGTTTTCAAACGATAAAGTATACATTTATAAACTAATATCAATTAACCCTTTTATTTAGTTAAAATGCTTTTACTTTAATTCGAAGACATTTATATTGGTGTGTTTATACGAAAAACAAAATTATTTATACTGAAATTTGCTTCACCTTATATAATATACTGCCTTATTAATCCTTCATGATCTTTGAAATTTCAGGTAAGTGAAAATTAATTTTAATTTGAACATTATGAAAATTCAAAGATATTTTTTCCAGATTTCATAAAAATATGAAGTTACCTTAATCTAGAGAACCAATAAATAATTAAAAAGTAAATATATGCTCATAATTAAAACAACTTTTTCGTGTTTCAATTTTTTGGCACAAAGAGTTTACAATATTAATTTGTAAATTAACAAGAAATGTGATTAGTTTTTAAATGATTCAAAGAAAAAAATACTTTTTTAATGATAAATTACATAATTATATAAAAGCTTAAACTTTAAAAAAAATACAATTATTGTTCCTTAAAATAAAAATGCAGCATTGAAAAATACAATACTTAATGATTTACTGAGAAAATTTAAACTTAAGATTAGACAACAAATGTCTGCTGAGGTTGAATAACTTCTGGGATGAATTTCCAACGCTTTCTAAGAATACGAAGAGAAAGTTTTCGAATTCTTCAAATGAAGCTGTGATGAAACAACAGAAGAGAGTTCAAGTTTCGAAAATCAGTCGCTGTGTTGTGGGAAACACAATAGTGTATTCAATCAGCTGCACACATGGAATAATACTCAGAGAAAACAGTGGTGTTGCCAAACTGTGAAATAAAAAAGCACGCATCGAATCATTTGAGAGAAAAAAAAAAGCTGTAGAGAAAACCACAGCTTCTAATAAGAAGCAAACGATTCACAATTCACAAATTTTGGTGGTTGTTTTGAAAAATGAAACAGTTGTTTTTACACATATCTATTATATATATATATATATATATATATATATATATATATATATATATAT
>JAPDSC010072159.1:11176-34724 GCA_026290005.1 Latrodectus geometricus
TATATATATATATATATATATATATATATATATATATATATATATATTAAGTAAGATAAATTAATCGATACAGATAAAACAGTGAAGAAACTATACAATTTAATATCAAAAAGACAAAATCAGGAAAAAATCAAGAAAAGTAATAAAATATAATATTATTAAGGAAAGAGCATAGGGACCACGTCTTCATCAGGAGAGAGATGGTCAGCTATGCAAAATAGACACGCTTTTCTGACAAACACGAAAGACAAAAGTCAAAAAATATTCGTGTTATTCCCCCGAAGAGTGTCTCTATAAGAAAAAAAATACTATATCAAAATTTGTAATAAATGGAAACAAAGTAATACATTGAAAAATGAGCAATACAATAAATAGGCAAAGCAATACAATCAGAAAAATATATCCAATACAGAAGAATATGGTTGTAAAAAGTAATAAGAAAAATTTCTTAACAAGTTAATTTAAGAAGTTAAAGTAGTTTAAGATGTTTAATGTAGATTAAATGTTATAGTATGGTTAAAGTTATGTTATATTAAATTATATATATATATATATATATATATATATATATATATATATATATATATATACAAATATTGACTGTAATACTGATACTGAGCAGAAAAATACATCTTTATTTTACCCTTCAGATATAATTATTATAACGCATTATAATAATTATATTAGCTCTTCATAATGTAATAATGATTAGCTTTGTACAGAAAAGACAAAAGGGAAGATTTTTTTTCTATTTAAATGAAATCACGTGACTAAAATGATTAAAATATTGTGTATTTTATAGTATTTATAGCGGAATTATTTAGGTCTCATCTTATAAGCGGGACAATATATTTGTAAGCATTTTATACGAATGCTAAACCCATCTTCAATTGTGATCCTTCTGTTGATTAGTGACATTTCGAATGTCATTCGGATAGAACTTCCACCCCTATTTGTATGGGAAAAGTGCATAGAAACAGGAAAAATAAATTATCCAAAATGACTGAGATTAGTGTTAAATCCATAGTTTTAGGGGTCATTGACACAAGGAGTGACATTCTCTGTGCCGTTTAGTTTAATCCCTGATGCACAGGAAAGGGAGAGAAAAATTAATAGGTACAAAACATCGGAGATTAGTGTTAAATGGATAAGATCGGAGTTTACTGAGAGCAATAATCATTTAATCTACGCCCTCATTTATTCTCAATCCCTATTTAAATGGAATGAGAACAGAAGAGAAATGTTCTTTCGAAAAGGAATAGAATGACCAAGTTTTATGCAGAAGACAATGTTTTTAAAATAATTATGAATGATTGATGATTTTGAAGACATTGAATCACATGTTGAATTAAATAAGCCTTGTATTAAAATCGAATTGTATTCCTCCAAGAACCCGTAAATATTTGACATTGCTTGTCATATAGTGCTTTAACCGAAGGTTTTGCAAGGTATTATATCCTTAACTACCAGGGTAACTTTTCTTAGATAACGTTAGATAACGAGTTACATTCACGTATCGCATGAAAAGAAACGCTGAAAAATCCCAAACGTCCATACTAAGGATCATCGTGACCTAGTGGTTATGACAGAGTTCTTCAGAACGAAAGGATCCGGGTTGAATCTCATTCAGTATTGAATAATGTGAGATGGATGTTACGTTTTTGCCTAATGTATGTACGTCTATCAGGGTGTGAGTTTGGCATTTTTAAGGGTTTCTTCCATTACAACACTGGAATACGACCTACTAGCTACAAAATGCACTCCTGAAAGACATGCTTATGGCTAAATCAGGCCAAGGCTGTTGTAAGACATTTTAATGCAGTGTACATTAAAATGCCTTCTTTTTCTTCTTCTTGAGCTTGTCAGATATGTGACACCTCTGCATTGTTGCATTTTGTACCATGCTCCAAGCCCAATTTTTTCCTAGTTCCATTGTCTTGGGTCACCTACTTTGTTTATAAAGTCTGATAGGCCCTCAATGGAGTCTAGGTGTAACTCTTTAGGATATGGATTACCTAGAATAGTGAATCTTGTAAGGGCAAGAGCATCACACTCATATAGAATATGATGAGCTGATTCTACCCCTGCGTGGCATTTCCTGCAAATTGGTTCCTGTTAAAAGAGTCCCATTGTATGAAGGTATCCTGAAATGATTGTGCCCAGTAATTAAAATGCTTTACAGCAACCCTTTGGCTATTAGACTATCCACAACGTAATGTAACAAAAATCACACAAAGCTCCGTATGCCCTAGTGTAGAACAGAGCTCTTCAGAAAGGTTCCAGTTTCGATCACAACCATTGTTAAACATTAATAAGGATATTGCACTTCTGTTTGTACGTCTTTTGGAATGGGTAGAAATTTTCCAGGTTTCTTTTAATGCGTCACTTAAATATGACCTATGAAATAACCTCGCAGAAAGCAATTCATTGATGAATTTTAATTTATCTACAAAGGGCATGAAACATTAGTTTGTCTACTGCAGTGTCAAAGTACTTACATTGGCAGGTGTGCATGACGAAGCAAATGTACAGTATTCATATCCTGTTATTTATTCACTTGTTATTTTTAGAGAACGTAGGACTTTCCACTCTAACAGAGAGATTCGTCTACTCGCCTACACTGAACACAAAGAAAATATAAACAAAATTTACTTAAATTTAATACAATAGATGTATCCAACTTCTTTAAAGTTTAAAAAAAAATGAAAAATCCCTAGATAACCCCCTATTAATTCCGTAACTAATTTGTTTGATTTTTTTTAACATGGTGTTTTGAAATTCAGGAGTAATTGCTTTTGTAAGAAATGCAGAAGTATTTTCTTCCAATTTGAATTGTTTGAATAAAAGAACTTTTTTTTCCCAAAGGAAAAGCAGTGTAAAAATTCATTAAATTTGTGTCTGAGAAATTAACTTAAGATGATTACAATTTTCTTATCTTAATTAACTTTGCATTGATATCATCTTTATGTCATTCTATTCGTGACAAATATGGATATATTTTCTCCAAATTAGTTTAGATCAAAAGTAATTTTTGATAGATTTGAAATATGCAGACATATATTAATTTTGTGCCTGAGAATTTAGTGTGTATGTATGAGAGATTATTTAAATATTTCAAAAAAAATTTTTTTTTCAATTCGAATAATTTATCAAAAAACAAATCAAATAAGAAACTAATTTTTTCAATCAAATGTTTGTTAGTAACAACATAATGTTAGAGACATAAATTGTTAAGGTACAGTAATAATTTATAAAACCGTATAAATGAGGTAAAGAAGATTCACACTTTGAGGCACTTTCTTTTTTTAAAAGTTAGAATTTGACCAATCAACATTTCTTAGGTAAGGATTTTATAATAAACTTTTCATGCATTAACCTTTGTAGCATTTTTTAAGATGAATTTGATGGAAAAGTTCTCTTTTCTTCACTTGTTAAAACATTTTGTGACAGTTATACAAATTTATACACATAGAAATGTTGTTTTAATCACAATTCCTAGGTCTATTGTAGTCCATAATATTTACATATGAACAGAAGAATTGAGTAACATTCAAACACGAAATACATAATTGGAGAAATTTAGAACAAAATAACTTAACTATATATTATAGGAAATTCTAATCTGCGTGAATTTATCTGATTTTTTGAATTTAAAGTATAATAAATTATCTAAAAAACAAAGAGTTTATCAAAGAAAAAAACTATTAAATAAGAAAACACCTATAGCTAATGTGTCCTGTATTTTTTTTATAAACTATACTTAATTCTTCAAAAATTGTAGTGCTTGAGAAAAAAAAATCAACAACAGTGGTTCTTAAAGTTAAAAAAATATACAATCAGTAAATTACATGTTGATATAACAGAATTGTAACCAATTATAACACACATATTGCCGAAGATTATTCTCCTGTATTTAAATTATCTCAATTTTATTACAGAGAAATACACTTCAACAATTTGTATATTCATAATTGGTTATAAATTTAGAAAAGGAAAACGTCAGATTTAGAGCATGTTATAATTTTTCCAAATAATTTTTGCATTTCCTTTCGCATTTTTTTGATTGAAGAAATATTAGTTTCAATGTTTTCTTTACCATAAGTCAGTGTTTTCAATTTGACATGAAGCGTAACATTACACACACCAGTCGTGACGGAGTAAGAAAAAAAATGTAGGGAAAAGATTTCGCAAAATAAAAAAAAAGCCCTTTCAAAGGGAAAAAAATTTAAAAGAAAGAATAATAACCATCGAATGTCCAAAGAAAACTAGTGAGAAAAGCAGATAAAACAGGAAGCGACTAAACGCAAACAGAACTATTCTCGATGTGTGCGCGTCATGTCGCCATCGGTTGACAGATGGTTTTGATTGGCTGGCTCCTCGGAATACTCCACTTCTTCTGCTAAGGGGCAGTGGGTATATTGCTGAAAAATTCTCCAAAACTCGAAAAATATTTGCTTAACTTCGCCGCTCAGTCAGAAAAATATTCCTGTATGTCTCGTTATTGTCTTCTTGTTCGCAGAGATTTAATTTTTTTGAAAATTTATTCATTATTTTTTTTTTCAGTTTTGAAGAAATTATTTATTGACTTTTGCATATAACAAATTTAGTTATTTCTTGATTACTTTATGTGTTTCCAAATTTTTGTTTCGTATGTTACTTTATATTATTGATGAGTAAAAAATAAATTTTTATTTGTATTTTTCTTCATTGAAAATGTTAGCTTCAAATGTGCCTGAGTAATTTACCGTTTACTTTTATAAATAAAGTGACTGCTGCTAAATTATCTAATAATATATATGTATATAAAAAAATTTACTATCAAAATTTTAAATTTCCAATGAATTTTTTTATTGTTATTTACGATTCTATAAATAATTTTTCAATTTGTAAAAAGCGGAAAATTTTACAATCAATATTCAATTTATTCAAGTTTTATATCCTTATACTTTAATTTATTATTATCATGTATGGCATATTTTGATGTAAAAAGTCAATCTGAATAAAACCTATAAATGACGTATGTTTTTATGACGCTTTCATAAAAAATAAGATATGTTATTAACAGTCCCTTGAAAAAGAATTAACAGAGAAATCGCAAACATGTATGATTTTTACAAGACGTGTTAACGTTCATTGCGTAATGGCTTTCAGTAGTCACGTGTCGCAAAGAAAATCTATCAGACATCTATCTCGAAATATTTCCATAAGTTGTAACTATTAATTTAAGCATTTCTAGAAAATACAATGAAATCCATAAACAGAATTATGCTGAGATTTTTATAGCTAATATTTTAAATTATTAAGAAAATTAATATATTTTAAAGTAGCAATTGCTAAGTAATCACTCAACACAACTATAATTTAAATAAAAATGATTAAAACTCTAACAAGTGCAGCGGTGGCCTCGTTGGTTAGGATGTCGTTAGGAAGGTAGTGAGTTCGAATCCCGGCTTATCGAAGATCCGTTGTAGTCACTAATGACGACTGGAGCTTTTAAAATATGTAGTAGTCTAATTGCCCCCCATTTTCCCATCCTAAATTAATGCCTCTGGGGTTGATGTGAGCCTGGCCTTGGGTCTTTTCTTGCCTCCTATCTCTAAATTGAAAAATACCGATTGTGCTGCCATCTATGAGCCAATTCAGGTTTCTACCCTCTTTAGGGGGTGCTCTGATCAAAAATAGAAGACGCTCGTCCTAACTTCATTCAGCCAATCCCTGATGGGTGGGCGCGGCTTCGCCAAGTGTCATAAGTAACAACTACAATAACAACGATTTCTAACAACCGCCCAACCTGTGTAGTGGTTAGCGTAACTGACTACGGATGGGGAGGACCTGGGTTCGAATCCCGGCTCGGGTATGGATGTACTTTCTCTCTCTGTGTGTTTCTTGTCCTTTCCTCAGGTGATAGATAAATGTGGCCCACTACATAAACGGGTTTGTGGTTGTGTGGCGTCACGGAGCAATGCTACTCGTACCTCTGTGACTTGGTTCACAGGTGCCCACCGGGTAACGATAAAATGAATAGCAGTTTCCGGCCTTGTTGCGAAAAATGAGCTAATGTATTTACTTGTTCAAAGGAGCCCGCCGTTAGAAATAGAAAAACAAATTTCTAAGAAAAAGAATGCTTTAAATCAGGAATTATTAAAATGAAAGCCAGAGTGCAGATTATTCTATTACTAGCACAAATCCCAACTTTAGGGACATTGTTAAGTGAATCTTTATTGAATGCTGCTTAAACATGACAGTGACAGAAAATTTGAGAAAAATATAGTTTCATGCCTATTTTCATTTGTATTTTTTAATGTCTGGTTAAAATTTAGTAAACTTCTAATGAGATACTAGAAATAGTTAGGAAAGAAATTCTGAGGGCATTCTAGAATGCCATATTACATCATACGATATTGCTCCCTATCCATTTCTTGCTACTGATGCCTTTAAATTATATCAGATTTTATAAAATTTTACCAAGTTTGTTTTAATTTCAGTTGTTAATTTAAGGCCATTTTACAGTGTGACGCTTTATTTAATTCAAATTTACAATTTCATTAAAATTATAAGTAACTGTTTAACTTTTTACCTCTTTAGTGGGTCGATAAAATAGTGTATCCAGCATGCTTGTGAACTTAATACTGGGGATTTCGCGTAAGCTGACCACATAGCCAGGACATATGCTTCGCATTCAAAGATCATGAAAGTAGTGTAGGCACTATAAGCCTATACTGTTTATTCATCAGGGCCCTAGGTGCCCACTATAGGCTGTCGTGTAACTGAGTTTAATGTATAAGTAACAGCAAAAGTTCTAGTTTCGATTCATCTTGCCTCAATGGAAAGTTTACTCGCCTTAATGTCTAAATAGTGACCTGAAATCAAAAGAAGTTCTTATATAATTCAATATTGAATAGATTTTTTTTTCAAATGGTGGGCACTTGGGTGATTAACTCTTTTTTAGCCACAACAAGGTCGGAAACTGCTACTCATTTATCGTTACCCGGTGGACACCTGTGAACCAAGTCACGGAGGCGAGTAGCACTACCCACGTCACACCATCACAAACCCGTTTATAGGGCAGGCCACATTCATTCATCATCAGAGGAAAGGACAAGAGACACATAGGAAGAGAAAGTACATCCATGCCCGAACCGGGATTCGAACCCAGGTCCGCCCTATCCGTAGTGAGTTACACTAACCACTAGACAGGTTGGGCGGCATATTGAGCAGATTTAAATTACTGTTGAGTTTCTGTTTTGTGCATGTACATTTTTCAAGGAGTAAACTTAGAAATTTTCCATGTTTCCAATAGCACCAATAGCACTACATGGGAACACTTTTAATGAAAAACAAATAAAAATAATCAAGTTTTTTCTATAATGGTTTATAATTGCTTTCATATTTAAATTTTCCGCAATTTAAAAAAAATTGCTTATTGAATATAACAATTAATACAATGTTGTATTAATTAGTATATTCACTCAGCCACAAATATATTAATTAATACAAGGGTGTAGACTATCCTTATTGGCAAAAGTTTTTCCAGACAGTATAGCCCATTGTATTGCAAGAAATTTGGGATGAGGAAAGATCCTATATGCAAATGAATCAATATGATCTCGATTTTAGTACCTCTCAAGTACATAGTATTCATTTAACTAAATAAATATACTGATTCCTAAATTGTAGATTAGAGATAAGTTATTTGATATTCATAATTTTTAAGAAAGATAATAATATTCGTGTTTGCAAATCCTTTATTAAATAATTTTACACTTTAAACTATAACTAATTATTCATTTATAAGTATCCACTGGTGGTTAATTAGCTATGAATCTGAATGTTGATTTTGATGATTATATACAATAATTACACCAAAAGAATTTTATGCATCAAAGATTTCTATAAATGCTTATCCGTTGAATATATTCTTGTATAAACTATATTTGATAATATTACCTTTTATTTTATTTATTTATAATAAGGCTGCCTAAATACAAAGAAATACTTTTATGGATAAAAAGAATATGTAAGAAAATTCGAGAAACCTTAATATTAATACCAACAGGAAATCATTGAGTAAATATATCTGGAGTAAAAGCAAGACTTTGATTAACAAAACAAGTTTAAATTTCATTGAAAAAATAAAAATTTTGCTGAGTTATGAATAAAATTGTATCATAATGTTTATTTACCACAAAAGTGCATACTCTGTTTGTGCTTAGAATCTCTCAATTATAATTTAATCTAGATTAAAATATAATATTAAATTAAACTCGTTACACAAAAGTTAACAGGGAAAATCATTGATGCGAAACTTTAAACTTAATATTAAAATAACACGAGAAATGAAATCACTACAAACAACACAAACTTTACAAAATTATAAAATAACATTTGATTTTGCTATGATGATATGCTCTGGAAGATAAAAATAAATTTAATGATAGAAAGAGATATTATAAGAGAGAAATCAGAATAAAAAAATCCAAGGGAATTCTGATTGTTATTAAGAAAGAGTGTCATGGCTAAAAAAATTTTTAATTCTACTTATTTGTTTTCGTTTTATTATTTTATTATTATGTTTATTATAGTCTTTTAATTTTTAAATTTATTTTTAGTGTTTAAATTAGAATTTGGTTAGAATAATTAAATTAGAATTTGTGATTAGGTCGCATATGAGCTGGCACCCTCATTTCCACATCCACGCTGGTGTGACGCCACACCAGCGGAATGAATTTGGACATCACAGATTAATGTGGGCACGTCTCCAAACCATGGATCTCCAGCAACCCAGTGAATGGTAACCACAATCCAATTATTTTTAACAATTGTAAAATTTTAAATGTAATAATTTTTTTCTAATGGCACACTGAGTGACTGAATCCATCCCCCACAACAAAGCTAGAAACTGCTACTCATTTTACCGTTACCCAGTGGGCACCTGTGAACCAAGTCACGGAGGTACGAATGGCATTGTCTACGTCACACCACCACGAACCCATTTTTAGGGAGGGCCACATTCATCTATCATCTCAGAAGAAGAAAGGACAAAGATACACAAAGAGAGAGAAAGGAAATGTCCATGCCTAAACCCGGGACCCACTGCCTAGGAATCAGGAACGCTAAGCACTCAGCCATGGGCAGGTATATAATAATTCAAAGAAATATTTTTCAACTGAAATTAAATGCAACTGTACTCGTAGGCTAGTGAAGAAATTCCAGTTATATATATTAGGTTGGGGAAAAGAAATCCATTATTTTTACGTGAACTTTTTGTAACTTCTTTCAGATTCGCTTTGTAAAAAGGTTTAAAACAGTTTTCATGTAGATTTTTAGGTCTTGTGCGAAGCTACGACTGCTGACATGCTGTCAAGTTTGATAATTTTTGATATTTTATAGACATTCTCGACGATTTTGTATCCATTCCAGGTGCATCTTTAGCATCCAAATACCCAAACGGAATCGACGAAACCAAAATTGTGTGTAACTGGTTGTTACAGTCATATATAGGACGATAAACACCTTTAACAGTTTTAGCCACCCGGTTAGCATTTTCGCCATTAGAAAAGAAAAACTAAAATGTATCGAATTTTCTGTTTGTTGTCTTCCATTTTTAAAACCTTGTACGCGTAACTGAATTAATCAAACAAAAATCCGCAAGAAAATATTTTAGTGTCAAATGTCACCTTCCCAACGAGCATAAATCTGAAATTGTTTGATATATACCTCACGAGAAAGCGATCGCTACAGACGTCTACCGTAAAAATAATGGATAACTTTTTCCCCAAACTAATATAATTTAGTTAATAGACATTATTTTTAAATCATCGGACTAACAAATGTATCTCTTTGAAGATACATACTTCCTTGGCCTTATATAATACATATTTTTTCAATTTCACTAAAAGACGACTGCGAGGGAAAATCGTGCGTGGCAATTTCAGATGGAATCCAGTGCTATGCGTCCCTGGACACTTTCCATATTTTAAGGAAGAGTTGCTTCTTCACTCTTTTGCAGTAAATCACGCTTTCTAAACAAGTTTCGAAACCATAAAAGTGGAAGATCCATCTGAAACGTGATTAGAGGCCATGCGAACCTCTGATATCAAGAGTACGTTTCTCTAATAAAGCCGGAGATTGAACGGATCCCCTTATAACCATTAAACGTTGATTTATCGGCCTTTTATCGGCCGAAAACCTGCAATATCAGAAAATTGCCCGACTGGGGATTACGAAAACCCATCTGTAATCCTGGTGCCTTCATCTCTGGACGTCGATCCCCGATTGGAGAGAAAAAAAATAACCTCCACCAAACAACTTTGAGAGATGTCTTTTTTTACAGTTTTTATACTTCAAAAATATAATGAGAGATTCTTGCTAAATGTATAAAGAATAAAAGTAATGAAATTAATACCAAAGATCACGGAATTGATTCGTGTATAGGAAGACAATTCTTTGTTTGTGCTATAGCTCATGTTTGTTATACCCATTCTTTGCCCATATTTTAAAAATTATAATTCTCTTCAAATGTAGTATTTTTGAATCTGTTGCATATAAAATTCGGTTTTTTTATTTGAAACAATAAGTTTTCTAATACGAGTTTATTTCAACAAGAGATAACGTTTTATATAGATTTACAAATGCATATACTAAAAAGGGAATCGAATATAGAACTTGTGAACAGAAAGGCACATTTCTACTTATTCAATTAACACCTTAACTTGCAAATTTCAGATTTATTGCAGGAAAGAATTTTAAACAGACTAGTCTAGCCCAATTGGCTAACTTTTTGGATATTTATAAAGTAATATTTTTATTGGAATAGCTAAAATTATTTTTATTTAAAATTACGTGAACTGAAAATTTATAAAAATTCAAAGTTATGTCATTTAAAGAGTAAAATGAAAATGATTATCCTTTATATTATGTTTAAAACTTGCGATGTATACAGATGATTTATATATATGTGTATTAAACATAATAGCTTGAAGAAAAAGAACAATTATTTTTTCGATCGATGACTGTATATGATGATGATATCGTTACGTATCGATCATACAATTTCAGATTTATGCTCATTGGAAAGATTACATTTTGCACTGAAAAGTATTTTACTTCTTTTCATTTGTCCATTTAGTTTTAAGATACAGGGTGTTAAGAATAGAAGTCAACAAAGAGAAAATGCAGTACATTCACAGTTTTTCTTTGATAAGTGCGAAAATACAAGTCTGGCAGTTAAAAATAGGGAATAATGTTTATGGCCCCAACACTGTAATAACAAATTACACGTAATTTTTTCTTCGTTGATCACATTCAGACATGTTTGATGTTGAAGATTCACCTTGCACAGGTAGGTCCATCGCCAAACATATCGATAAAATCACAAAAATGTCCGAAGTTGACCAGTATGTTAGCTGTCTAAAAGCTAATGATTAGCAAGAAAACAAATAGAAATTATTTGCATAAACTAATAAAAAACATGTAAAAAAAAGTCTTTAAGTGCACGTAAAAATTAATGGATGTTTTCCCCAAGCCTATATAATATTTTATCTAAATATAAATGAAAATATTCAGACAATGTAGTCAAAGATAACGTAATTTGTGTAACTACCTCGTCTATTTTTATATTCTTAAGATTTTATTGTAATATATCTTTGAATTAAAACGATTCCTTGTAAGTAATTTACATAAATTAATTATTAATTTAAATTTTCTTCTTTAAAATTAAATCATTTTCTCTGAAATAAACCACGTCCTTTCTATTCATACAGAAGAACGGAATTTGCATTTTCCTCGTTTTCGATTTGTTGCCAAAACTTATTTGTTAATTTTTAATTCATAATTGCTCGAAATTGAGATTACAATTTTTAATTAAAATCGTTTCGTTATATTGAAACTATAATAAAACGTTTTACTATTGAAATTATAATAAAACCATAATCAATTTAAAATTTAGAAAATTTATTTATAAAAAATATTTGTAAATCAAAATCCTAATCATTTAAAAGTTATCAATTCGAAATTAAAAAAAAATCATCATAAGAATGAAGGACACCGTATTAAATGTTGTAAAATCAAAGATTCGAGAATTTCGTAAACACACAAATTTGTCATGTATATACTCGTATTTATATGCTTAATTTTTATGGTTAAACAGAAAATAATTATAACAATATATTTGTATTTTCTTAAAACCTACTTTTATCAATTGATCACCATCAAATATAAAGGCATTCATTTTTTTAATTGTGAAACGAAAGAAATTTCACTTGCAAAAATTGGCAAAAATAATAACCAAATATTTTTTTTCTTATTGTTAAAAGTGTCATTAAAAGACCAACATAACATCTTCATTAGTATAAAAATTATTAATATTACACACATATCAATGAGTTCTTTTTTATTAAAGTGTATGAATTTATTTTTTTATTAAAACATATGCATCAGTTTCTAAACGCAGCAAAAATATTTAAACTAATGCATTTTAAAGTATTGATAAGATCCCTTATGTATTTATTGCACTTAAATAAAACTATTATTATTATTATTTTGAACGTACCTGTAAATTTTTATAACATTAAAATATTTCCTTAACTATTCTGAGATTTAAAGAATAAGCATTTCCAGTATGTTGTTAAAGTATCATTAAAAAAACCCACCAATGCATTTATTAATAATAAAAAATATTATTATTACTATGCATATGCCAGTGAGTTTTTTATCTCATTAAAAAAATGCTCATAAAATCGGGCATGAAAAATCTTATTAAAATCCTGAAATTAAGTTATATAGTGTTCAAATATGCTTGGCCTTATTTAAATTTTCAGATGAAAGATTTTCACTAATGAAGCATATCATTTAAAAAATTTCCAACATCTAAAAGAAAAAAAAAAAATAGTGTTCGAGGATAAAGGAATTACATCACAGACCTTCGACCACTGGTACCTTTCTGCATATCAGAGGCCATTTAAAAGTCATTTGCCTTAACGGAGTGTGTACTTTCATTTCGTTTTTTTTTTTCTTCTTCTAACTTGTCTCCGTAATTTCCTATTTTAGATTGGAATAGAAAAAGGGGTGGAGGTGCGTGGTGTATAATCTATCAAAAACTCGATTTCTTTATTAGGGGAAACATTCCCCCATCCGACAGTAAGGGTTCAGCTAGTAGGGTTAACAAGCTCATGCAGTTAAAAAAAAGAAAAAGAAAAGAAAATATATATAAAAAAAGCACATCCGAAATTTTTTCTTTCAGAGAAAAAGTAAAAAAAAATTCATTCCTGAAGAAAATTGAGATAAGGCTCGTAATTACTAAATAATAGTGCGTGTCCAGGGTTCCCTGTATTTTCTTCTCAAATTATGAATGAGTTTTAGAATCAGCTGCCACATTTCCGTCATTTTTTTTTCTTCATTATTTTCATTAAAAAGTCTTCATAAGTAAATAATTTATAACCTAAATTGTATAATTATCATGACAATTGTTTCTCAAAATTAATAATACAATAATTGCAGAACGCAATCTATTTTGATGTGTTTTACTTGCAATCATAGAAAACAAAATGTTATTCTATTTTTAGGAAATGTTAAAGGAAAATTATTGATTTACCTCAAATGAAAGATAAAATATATATACTCTGTTTCTCTTAAATCTTTCCTCATTAAAAAAAAAAAAACTATTCAGAGATATTTTTATTAAATTTTCTATTACCACGGTAATACATTTTTTCAATTGATATGGATGAAAAAAATATTAAGGACTTTAAAAACAAAACTTTTCTGCTCTTGAAATCTCTTTGTTTCAAAACTGAAATAGAAACTGATATATATATATACTATTTTGTAGTCAAAACTAAAATGTATCGAAATAGTGAAAATAGAAAAGTAAAAATTGAAATTATATCATATATTGAAAATGTTATTTTGCAATTTTTGTTGCAGATTTTTTCCAATAATGTTTTTTTTTCTCAGTTAATAGAAGAAGGCTTTTGAAAGACATTTTATATCAACTGCATATTGCTTTTTGGGAGAATTTTGCATAAATAATAGACCGTATTTATGAAGCACAACAAAGAAAACTCAAACAAGTTGCAAGCACAGTCCCAGTTAAATATTCATGAATAAAGCAGAAACAACAGCCATCTCCAGTTTTTCAACAGTAGCTTTGCTTAAACTCGTGACCTTTCCAAACCAAAAAGTTCGATTGTACCACTTGATAAAGGTAAATTCAATGTCACGGTTTGTTAGGTAAAATAAAATGGATATAGGTGTAATAACAAGCAAACCCAAAATCAAAGGAAAATAGTATGTTCATTTTAGCGAAACATTTGTGCGAAACAAATCTCTTGGAGTCTTCTTCCAATATGATTTGGGACATCTTTTTATAACTCTCAATTCGTGTAAGATGATCGCCAATGTTTAATCCATGCATAAAAAATAAGTCGAGAACATGATGATTTGATGGCGACATTGATAGCTTACTATCTTCATTTTAATTTCGTGCAATCGTAGCACTTGGTTAAGGTGAATTAGAGGTCACTGTTTGTTTGATAAAATGAGGTAGGTATAGTTGAAAGAACAAGCGAGCACAAGTTGAAAAGAAAATAGCAATGTTCATTTTATCTAAACGTACTAGCACGAGACAAATCTCCTGGAGCCTTCTTCCAGTAGGTTTTGGGACAACGTTTTATAACACTTATTTTGTGTAAGATGATCACCAATGCTTAATCCACGCATAAAAAATAAGTGGAGAACATGATGATTTGATAGCTCATCTCCTTTATTTTCATTTCGCACAATCGTAGCACTTGGCCAAGGTGAATTAGAGGTCACTGTTTGTAAGATGGAATAAGGTAGGTATAGTTGAAAGAATAAGCAAGCGCAAATTGAAAGGAAAATAGCAATGTTCATTTCAACGAAAAATACTAGCACAAAACATATCTCCCGGAGCCTTCAAGTAGGTTTTGGGACAGCATTTTGTTACTTTTTTTTCGTGTAGAATTACCACCAAAGCTTAATCCACGCATAAAGCAAGAAAATAAGAGGAGAATGTAAAGATTTGATGGCGAAACTGATGGTTCACTTTCGTTTCACGCAATCTTATCACTAGGCCAAGGTCCTTGTCATAATTTATTGGTTATAATAAGGTAGATTGGTAAAATAACAAGCCAGCAAAAGATCAAAGGAAAATTGCACTTTCATTTTAGCGAAACATACTAGCACAAAGCAAATCTCCAGTATCCACATTCCAGTATGTTTTGGATCAATGCTTTGTTACTTTTATTTCGTAGGAAGATCATGAATGCTTAATCTACGCATACGCCATTAAATGTCTTCTTGATAGCATATGCGTAGATTCTTAATGCACTTGATGGTAAAACTGATGGTTCGTTTCTTGCGATGATTCGCCTCTGTGTAAATGGAAATGTAGAGATACTTTACAAGTCACTTTCATGATTTAATTATATGAATTTGTTCCTTCTAATGTACATGCACATTAAAAGGATGTTACTTGTAACAAAGATAAAGCTTAAAAATTTCAGTTTGAAATTATTTATTTCAAACCTTGGTCCAAATTAATATGCCACAGAGAAGAACCATATTATATTAATGTATAGTCTACAATAAAAGGTGTTGATGCATTTGGAAATAAGATGGTAAATAATTTTGATTGCATAAAGTTGCAACAAAATTGCAGATGAAATTTATTTGTGTAATCAAGAGATTTTAAGTTTATGCTTACGAAAGTATACGTTAAATTGCATTCAGCACGGAATACCAAAAAAAAAAAAAAAAAAAAAAAAAAGGAAAATAAGCTTATCTGCATTATTTCTAAAAAATGAAACTTTTGTATTTTTAAAAATAAGGGTTAAAAAATGTTTACCTAAGGAAATAAAAAAATGGTTTCATTAATCACGTGTGTGAAAAAAAATAAGGGATTTTTATTTTTAAATGGAAGTGTTTTATGAGGTGAATAAAAAAGTGAAAATAAAACCTTTCGTGGTAAATCAATATAGTAAATTATTAAAAGGGCGAACAAAAAACTTAATTCGATGTATTCTCACGTCATAACGTATTAAAAGAATATAATCTAATATCAAAAAAGTAAAAAGAAATTAAAACCATAGCATAATAAATTATTAAATATTTTTGGAATTAATACATGATAAATATTTGTCTATTTCGTCGTCTATATACCCTTAAATGAAAGAATATCGAACGAATATCGAGAGAGAATACCTAGTTATCGATGCTTACAATTAATACAACCGTTCGTCAAAAATTAATAACCTGGGGATCTAATTAAGTCAACTTTATAAAAGTAAACTTTCGTATATATATATATATAATTTATATATATATATATAATATATATATATATACTATATTATATATATAAATAGATATACGAGTAATTAACGTTTACAAAATCATTGCTATGTCTTGCATATTTATAAAAATATTTAATTCCATTTCTATTAAAATTTACTGTTTGTCATGATCTCAAGAAATAAGAATTCACAATTCTTCAAATTTCTCAAGATCCTAAATTCGTTATCAAGTAGTTTTATTTTCACTGTGATTGTTCAAGCATGAAAAATGTTAAATGTTTCGAGTTAGTAATAATGATAAATAATTAGTTAGTAATGATTATTAAAAATTATTTTTTGAACTGTAGAAACTAGGTGATATCGCAAAACAACATGTAAATCCAGCATACTATAAATGTCATAGCAGTATTTTTTTATCTATGAAAGAAAGTTTTTTTTTCCAAATGTACCAACAATTAATTCTTATATATATATATATATATATATATATATATATATATATATATAAATCTACTGGTATATTCTTTTGGTTGTTCATCAACAAGGCTTTCACCATGTAGAAGAACTGTGTCTAATGCACAACTGCTTGCATCCGTTAGAATCATAAATTCTCTGTAGGATCAACTTGTCTTAATACTGATGGGGTTACTAGCCATCACTTTATAATTTGAAAGGCTTGGTGGTCTGGTACATTCTATTTCCAAACAATGTTCTTCTTTGTCAGATTACTAACGGGTCTATTGATGTTTGGAAAATTCGGGTTCAACTCTTCAGAATTATTCGAAAAAGTTCGATGAAAATGCTCGGTACTTCGCACTTTCGGATTCGAGCTGATATTTTTAACTTTTGGAGCCACTTTATAACCACTTTAATTCCAAACATAATAATAATTACAACAACGAACGAACTAATAGCAGAACTACAACCAAACTAACAAATAACAAGAAGCTAGTAGATACTATCGGGGAAATTCCCAAGTTGCTTCTAGCGCCATCTACCAAGGCTCAGCAGGGAAGATAGCTATAATTATAGCTGCTACAAAATCAAATAAAATTACAATGCAACTAGGAATCAATATGTGTTCTGGGGCAATTAATGAGAAAACTAGTTCATCAAATTTATTGCAGCTAAATTAATTTTGTCTCTCGACCTCGTCCCCAAAAAATAACAGCATCCTTTTCACTATCTCTCACTTCGTAAACAATTTAATAAATTTATTTTGTTGCCGAATACATTTTAAATAGTTTTTTTAATAAATTGTTTGCGAAGAAGATTCGATTTATTTTTTAAACAAAAATAAAATCATTACAGCAAAGTAGAAAAAATTGTAGAACATGGATTTACAGTGTTAAAAAAGTCGGATTTTTAAACCACACCAAAATTTGTTCTGGAAGTTAGCATTTGTTTATATTATTAATAAAATAATTTTTCTCAGAACATTAGCATAGAGGAAATAATAACTATTTTACAATTATTTACGATAATGATAATCGTAAAATGAATATATTGCTTACAAATTATTTATAATACTCATTTACAAATACCTGTCATTTGAAATATTAATGTTTCTATTAAAACGTATTTTTAAACTGCTTTTATCATAAGATTTAATACTCCAAAACTTTCAGTTGCATTAAAAGTATTTTAGAATGTTGAAGCTCTGAGTTGTATGAACAAATAAAATTGTCGCGTTTTGTCCTACAATACATAAACATAGATTATTACATATGTTAGGATACACACATATGTCATTAGAATTTATTGATTTAGAGATACAATATTTTAATCAATTCCAAGCCCTGAATATAATGCGGTATATAGAGATAATATACTTAATTCATTTGAATGTCAAATAACATTCTGTTATAAATGCGGAGAAATCGAAAAAAAATTGTCTTAAGAATTAGAATTAATATTCCGGTGGAAAATATATTAAAATAAGAATGAAATGTTACCCACTACAACGACGATAAAATCTGATATGAAACATGTGCTTAACGATGCCAACAATAGAAAGCTTTATATTCTCAATTTAGAAGTCCATTATTCATCTCTTGTTTCAGAAAGAATGTTCCGTATCCACGATGTTGATCAGAATGGATGATTTAGGAAGGATGGTTTGGCTTATAAATTATTACAATAGAAATCAGAGTACTAGTGTTACACGATGTTTCATCAAACACTATTTGTACTTGAATTCTAGAGTGAGACGGGTTTTTTTTTTCGTAATGTGTTCGAGTGATGTTAGTGTAATTGATAAAAAATTTAGACTAGACAGCAATCATCATTTTATATTATTAGAAAATAATTACAAACATAAAATATTGTACAAATTAACTTGAAAAAAATTGCAAATTTTTCTAATATATTTTTTTATAAAAACTAAAAATGAATTATAAATTAATCAACAGAAATTTTCTGTTACAATTAATTAGAGAAATATATTATTCAAATGTGAATACATTGGACAAATAAAATTGATATTAGTAAATTAGTGTTGAATAAATGAGTTCAAATAACAGGTGATAGTGTTGCCAAAACCAGGTGTAAATTATTTAAATATTTATTGTATGTTGGTTTTATTGACTTCCTAGAAGTTCTTTTCATTGATCATAGAATATATTCAGATGCCATGTGAAAGGAAACCCGGTAAACTCTTAATCAGACACACCGATAGTTGTACCTTCAGAAAATAGAAACTTATGTAATTTCCCTGTTTTACTACGCCGTCTCCGGGGCCGCGGTGCCCTGGTTGGTTAGGGCTTCGTTCTCGTTACCTAAAGGTAGTGAGTTCGAATCCCGGCTTAGCCGAAGATCCGTCGTGTTCACTAATGGCGACTGGGGCACGTAAAATCTGTCGGGTCGCAATGTCCTCCATCTTCCCATTACAAATTAATAGCTCTGGGGGTGGATGGAGCCAGGCTTTGGGTCTTCACTGGTTTCAATCTCTAAATTGGAAGATTCAGATGGTGCTGCCATCTCTGAGCCAAAAGTCGTACTTCCACCTTCGTATGAGGGTGCTCTATTAAAAAACGGAAGACGCTCTTTCTGACTTCATTCGCCTAGTCCTTGACGGGCGTAATTGGCGTTACCAAGTGTCATCAAAAACAACAACAACAAACTACGCCGTCTGATGTAGAAATGGAACTCTTTATTTTGAAGTGCATGGTTCTATTAAGGCATCTTAAAATTCAAGATATATACTTGTAAAATTATTTGATGGATCAAAATTTGCGTCATGATTAAGTAGAGTCACAAAAGCAAAATAACTGATAAGTTTGTGACATAACTTTTTCTGCTCTAGCTCTATATTGATTCATTTATGTTAAATCACAAAAATTCGAATGAGTAGAATAAGGAACAAAAACACCAAAAATTTTATTCTAGATAAAGAATTCACCTGATATTTTATATATACAGGTATTTATCAAAATAACCTGTGAAAAAAATAAAAATTTTTTAATGCGC
Organism: Latrodectus geometricus; assembly: GCA_026290005.1. Classification (NCBI taxonomy): domain Eukaryota; kingdom Metazoa; phylum Arthropoda; class Arachnida; order Araneae; family Theridiidae; genus Latrodectus; species Latrodectus geometricus. Next base: position 30,958 of record JAPDSC010072159.1, read on the forward strand.
CTTGTAATTATTAAAATAATTGTTACCAAATTTATAAATATAAATGTTTAAGCTCTGGTTGTTTGGTAGATTTATTAATATCTTCTGTTGGTCTTTGTTAGAAGCGCAAAATGTTTTTTCAAAAGCTTAAATGATTTCAAAGAAGCCAGATTTTAGGACTCCGCCTTGCTGAAGGAAGTGTAACCGAAACATCCAAACTTTTAGATGTTTCTAGATAAGAGACACGGCGTCTAAAGACATGTCAGCATACACGAAACGCATCAAGACAACCTTGGCAAAGCAAAATAGCTTGCAGAAGGAGACCGACAAATAGTGAAGCCGATTGTAATGTCTAAAAGGTGAACAATTCCAGCAAAAGTGACCGAAGAGCTCAATAAGCCTTTGGATTTTTCAATGTCAATGATTTCAATAAGAAGGCATTTTCAGAAGTATAATAGCAGATCAGCAATTCTCAAGCTATTTGTCACATTTGGTAATACCAAACGTCGTTTATAGTAGTATCGCACAATATGGAAGGAAGCAATATGGTTGACGAATCATCTTTCCAGTTTTTCCTGCAACAGGGCTAAGGCTCACGTTTGGAGGACACTTGCATAAGCTTATGATCGGTTGGTTGGTTGGGTTTTCTGGCACAAGGTCCAAAAAGGACAAGCAAGCTTATGATCGGAATGTCTCATTTCAAGCGTCAAGCACGGAGGTAGATTAGTCCTGATCTGAAGAGCTGTGTCGTGATTTCCAGCTGGACCATTCGCAATCCTGAAAGGAAGGATCACTGAGGAGAAGTACAGATAAGTTTTATCTGTTCATGTGTATCCCATGTTGCTATCTCTGTTCTCTGAAAGAGATGATATTTTCCAGGATAATAACGCACTTATCCATGCAACGATACTTGTCCAACCATGATTTAATGAACACGAGGTTGAACATCTAAATTTATCCACACAGTTATATGACCTCAATATAAATGAGCAAACGTGGTCTATTTTAGACCATTAATTCGGAAACATCCTTCACCGACATCTCTTCCAGAGTTATCACAACATTTCCAAGACAGATGGCATAATATGACTCTAAACACTGTTTAACACTTGTATTATTCTTGTGAGAATTAAAGCTGTGTTGCATGTCAATGATGATCTTTCACCAAACTAATAAAGGATTATTTTCAAATCTAAGGTGTTTCCGTTATTTTGATAACACTTGAATACTTAAATATTAATATAACTTAAATTTATAATGTTGTGTAAAATAGTATAAATATTTTAATGAATGTTTTTGTGTAAAATAGATTATAAACATTTTCATGAAATAAAAAAACAGCTCATTGTAAATTTCATAACACTTATTACTAAGAAAACATGCATTAAATAAATAGCAAACTTTTACTTCAGTAATAAAATATATGCTATATATATTCTTAAAGTCATAAAAAATATCTTCATTAACTATAGACATAAACTTAACATACACTTTCTATAAAATATTTTATATTAATTCACTATGATAAGAAACGCTTATAAATATTCACGAAAATGCATTATAAATGTCTATTAATATTATAAAAATTATAAAACGTTTTTTCTATCATTATAAGCAAATAACTGCTTACGTGACATTATACTGTATAAATCTTATGAAACATTTCTTATTCATATATAGTGTTATTTTATATTATATAAACTATTGAAAAACATACTAGTTTTGTATTTTGTATAAACTAAAATAAAGAGTTTTTAAATTTCAGGATCATCAGAAATAATTTCTTTATTTTGATGAGATTTTAATTGTTTTATAAAGTGAAATTATAAATTTTCTATCTGGCAACGTAATGAAGTTATATAACTATTATTGAAAGACATGTTTTGTTCCCGAATTGTAGTAAACATTAGAATAAAGAACTTAAATTTTTATTTTGTTAATTGGAAATTTTATTTATTTTGTTGATGCTTTTATTATTTTCTGTAACAAATTTAAATGTTTTTATCTAGTCATTTAAGGGAATAAAGAAATTTTATATTTAAAAGACTCTTCTTTCAAATGGAAGTTTTTTAAAATTATAAATTACATACACTATCAGTTAAAAAAAGGTACATTAATTTTGATAGTAATAAATTAATTTGTTTTAGTTGTGATTTTATTTATCTCTATAGTAAAATTATAAATTTTGTATCTGGCAACATATAGAAAAATTATTAAATGTTCTATTTTCTTATTCATTGAATATACGCGTATTTCAAAATACCATATAATAATGTGAATAAACATTAAAAAATAGGCAATAGTAACTTATTTAAATTTTATTTCAAATATTACTAGTAACTTGAAAAATATAATTATCATGATAATTGATAGTGATGTTTCATAAGATTTTTTCTTCTATTATTTTCTATAGTAATTTTTAAAAATTACTCTTATGTAAAAAAGTAACGAAGTGTTATAAAAAATATAATTTTGCTATCTTTAAATACAGATATTTTAAAAGAAATTAAATTTGTTACTAATTATCAAAAAGCAATGATAGTCATTGAAATTTAAATTATTTATTTGGGTAATGTTATTAATGATTTCTAAAAAGTTATAAAAACTTTTTTTCAGTAACGGCATGTAATATTGAAATTACTTTATTTTTTTTGCATATTAAAAATATACATTTTTAAATAGGTTGTTATAACGTAAAGAAGTAATCAAAAATAGGCTGTAGTAAGGCTCTTAAACTGCTAAGGCAATGAATTTTATTTATTAATTTTAGAGTTTTCTATAATCAGTTAAAAAATCAATGTCTAGCTATGTAGAAAAAAAATCTATTGAAGAAATTATTTTTCTTTATTAAATACGAATTGCTTAAAGTAATTTAGCTTTGAAGATAAATAATACTAAATGTATTAATTTTATTTGTTTAAAAAGTAATCAATCATTCAAATGCTTAACAATAATTTATTTAGTTTTGCAGTATTTTTATTTTTTGGTATACACAGAAAAATTACAAAACTGTACAATGGAAAAGACATTTTTCTCACAAAATGAATAAAAATGTTTTTGATGATAACTTGAATGAGTATGATTAAATCTAAAAATTGATTACATTTATTAAATCTGTTGTTTAAAAAGTTACGATTTTTTGAATAACTGATTTTATTCAGTTGACGAAAGAACGCAATTGGCTCGATACATTAAAGTATGAATACACATCTCCCATTCCCCTGTAAAGTGAGTTTTCCAAGCGATACGCTAAAATGATTCAATCAAAATAAATAAATCTGAAAATGAAACTATTAAGAATTTTTTATAAATAATTGTGTGCGAATGTTTATGTGTACGTTTCATTGAGCAAAATTACTTCTCTGTGTATTTCAGTAATTAGTCCTCAATAAAAGCAAAGAAAAATGAAAAGAATATATCTTGCTTGAAATCTTCATAACTGCAATATAAATTAATTTCTTAAATACATTTTGTGTAAGTGTTCGCTTTTTAAATTTAATTATGTTTACAAAGTAACTTCATTAAAATTCTTGTATATTCATTCAAAATCAATTAACATTCCAATTATATATTTTTTTTCCATAACAAGAAAAATCAATTAATTAAATATTTCCCAAGTTGAATGAAAAATATGCTAAAAGGATTTCTAATCTTAATTTAATTAAGTTTCTTTAAATAATTTAATACATGAGTTATAATTATTCACATTTCCTAGGATTTTTAGTTTTTTACTCTGAGAGAGAAATATTTATAAAGCAGAAAGAGATTTACCATTTCCCTCGATATAT
>JAPDSC010072159.1:40742-51471 GCA_026290005.1 Latrodectus geometricus
TCTTCTTAAGCTATGTTATTTAAAACAAAACATTAAGCAAATATAATAATTTATTTAAATACAATAATTTATAATCAAATATAATAATTTAATAACATTAATAATTAACCCAATTATGTCATCACATATAACACAAAATAATTAATTCTTGCACAAATAGTTGAATAATATTCTCACAGTTTAAGAATTTATCTCAAATTCTAAAGAGTGAATAATTTTTTAATATAGTTCATAATTATTCTTGAAATTAATGAATAGTTTTTTAATTTTATTAAATTTTTATTATTCTAATTTGATTTAATTTCTATAAATGAAACAATGATTTAAGCTTTTTGAATCTTATTAACTATTCTTTTGAAAATGTTTTCAATACAGCATTTTTATATCATTTTGACTTAAAAATGAAAAAAATCCTTTTGCGTAACTCAAAAAAATACACTTAAACAAACATATTACGTAAAACTTATATAATAAGTTATACAAGATAAAAGAATTTTATTGAAATTAAATAAATGTTTGAATACAGAGAAAATCAAAATTGAATTCAGTAATAAAGTCAACTTTTGTTTGTTTAATTGTAGATAATATCTTTTTTTTGCATGCACTTAAAATATTTTTGACGTTTTGGACATTGGAAAATATGCTGCATTAAATATACACGAAGAAAAGCAGCTGATATTCTATTTATTTGAAACTAATAAATGAATTTGTTTTTAAAAAAACAACAGCAAAGTTTACAGAAAATACAGAAAAAAATTCTTTTAACAAATCCCAATAACAATTAAATTTTCTCGGATTTAATTAACAGAGAAAAGAAGTAATTATGTTGTTATTATGTTTTGTAACAAACCTGTTTTTTATTATCATTCAGTATAAAATATCCATGACATATTTGTTAAAATAGTATTATTGTTTGAATGTATAGATATGCTGAATGTAAAGAAAAAGTTTATCGTTACATTCAGAAATTACAGGGCTATTTCTTTATATATTAGTTTGGGGAAAAAGTAATCCATTATTTTTTTGGTAGACGTCTGTAGTGATCGCTATTTCGTGAGGTATCTATCTAACAATTTCAGATTTATGCTCGTTGGAAAGGTGACATTTCACACTAAAATATCCTCTTGCGGTTTTTTGTTTGATTCATTCAGTTACGAGTACAAGGTTTTAAAAATGGAAGACAACAAACAGAAAATTCGATACATTTTCGTTTTTCTCTTGTAACGGCGAAAAAGATAGCCAGGTGGCTAAAATTGGGAAAGGTGTTTATCGTCCTATATAAAACTGTAACAACCAGTTTACGTACAATTTTTGTCTCGTTGATTCCGTTCGGGTATTTTTGATGTTAGAGATGCACCTCGCATGTGGATAGAGCATCGTCGAAAATGTCTATAAAATATCAAAAATGATCGAAGTTAACCGCATGTCAGCAGTCGTAACGCGCAAGACCTAACAATCTACATGAAAGCTGTTTTAAACTTTTTTACAAAGTGAATCCAAAAGAAGTTACATAAAGTTCACGTAAAAATAATGGATTTCTTTTTCCCCAAACTAATATTTTACTATCATTATTTTTGTTCATAATATAATCATACAAATAATTCATGAATATTTATAATACTATGCATAATTACTAAAGTCATTAATTATCATTAAAATTATAATTATTCATGGTATTATGAATTATAGGTACAAAAATTTAGAAATTCAGCGTTACATTCAGTATTCAATAATTAAACTGAACTTTCATTTTTTTTAAAGAATCATTTTCGACTAAGCTTATATAGTTTTTTCTAACAATTAACTATTTTATTTATTTATTTATTTATTTAAAATAATTTTCACTCTCTTCCCCATTATTGTAACTTATAAAAATACTAACCCTTTTCATTTCTCTTGTCTTCTAATCTTAAAGACAATTTTCATTCTTTTTTTTTTTTTTTTTTTTTTGGTGGAATTTTATTGAAAAAAATTTTTTTGACTATTTAATTAAATTAATAAAGAATCCTCAATGAGTTCGAATGAAAATGAAATTTATATGCCTTGGAAACTAGTGTCCAAATAAATGACTATTTTATAGCTGTACATGAATAGAATGCCACACATACTGTTGTAATAGATGCTATTATAACAGATTTGAATGATGGATTGCGCTTTTGATGAATCAAAGGTGGGTGTGTCAAATGCCATAATCGGCTGAAGCATTCACTGACCACGTGAAAGGCGTGATGGAAACCTGCCTCACTAACAGCTTTGCAATTGCAGCTATGATAATTATCAAAATTACTGTGAGAGTTATATTGCAATGCAATAACATTATTAATATCACCTTACAGTTATTACACTACACACATTGAATATTTCATGGATTCCCATGATAGCGTGATGTCCAGTTTTATGATTGATTAGTTAGGTGCAAATTAAATCCTCTTATAGACGAACACATATATTTACTATATATATCCATACTTACTTTTTTCTTAATTTTGACACTTCTTTGTGGGCAACTTAACTACTTGGAGTTTTTCTGAGATTTTACGAACAATTTCCTGGAAAACGATAGAATAAACTTCAGGATGCGAAAGATTATTCTCGCCTTCTTGTAAGAACTTTTCAAAGACATTGGACAGTATTAACATATGCAAAGGAGGAAAACAGGAACACATCCTGGCATCAACTTCAACAGTTGCGGAAGGTATATATATATATATATATATATATATATATATATATATATATATATATGCTATTGGGAATTCAATAAATCTGGAGATATTTGATGTCGCAAAATAATTGTCTAAATAACAATTTTTTTTATAAGCCATAATATCAGGGGAATAAATATTACTTTATAAAAAATTATTAATTGAATATTTTCAATAATTTTGTGAAAAAAATTGATCAAAATTATGAAAAGAAGAACAAGATATCTTTGAATATAAACTGTTTCTTGAATATTATAAAGTTTTTTTTTATTTTTAATAACGGGCACCCTTGAGCAAGTAAGTACGTTAGCCCATCTGCAACAAAAAGGCCGGAAACTGCTACTCATTTTATCGTTACCTGGTGAGCACCTGTGAACTTAGTCATGGAGGTAGGAGTAGCATCGCCCAAGCCACACCACCACAAACCCGTTTATAGGGCGGGCCACATTCATCCTTCATCTGAGGAAAGGACAAGAAACAGAGAGAAAGTACATACATGCATGAGCCGGGATTCGAACCCAGGTCCTCCCCATCCGTAGTCAGTTACGCTAACCACTGAACAGGTTGGGCGACTATATTATAAAGTAATAAATAGAATATTCAGTTGATTATTGAAAAAAAAACATAGCTTTTAATACAATTTAAATTATTTTTTCAATGTGGTTAAAATATATTAAACATTTCAAATTTTTCATCAAAATAGTGTATTAGTTCGCGATAATATTTTCAGTATCATGGATTAGAAAATCGTCTTGGGATCACACTTTAACATCTGAGCTCTAATAATTTCAGAACATACACTTTTAAAGCTTGTTTCACAATAAACATCCACATCTTGAATGGAACAAGCTTGAGAAAAGTTTAATTGAAGACCAGATCTTTAACTGTTTTACTATAAGCTAGATGGTGGTTTTTATAAAAACAACACATAAATATCTCATAGAAATGTTGAATTTTATTTGGAAATATAGTTATCAGATAAGAAAGTATTTTAATGCAATATTATTATGTTTTTAATAAAGTTTAAATTATTTATATACCCAAGTGTTAAATATTGCCCTCTACCTAATTTAAAACATTATTTTACAAAATACCTTGTTCAAGCTTGTTTAGCTGTGATACAAAATACCTTGTTTAGCTGTGATTCTAGAGTGTTTTTTCTATATAAATGCTGTTTGACTAAATCTCTATAAATGTTCACTCACGAGAGGGTAATCGAACCCATAAACAAGTGATCTGAAGCCTAGTGTATTTCCCAGATGTAATCTTTTATTTGTAAATTCCCTAAATAAACATTCTTATAAGAAAGCAAAAAATAAAATTAAATCATAAGGTTATTTTATTAAATTACAACAATGAAAAACAAATTTAATTTAGTTATAAACCAACATTGTTGCTATAACCCTATATTTATTGAAAAATTATTTTAAAATAAATTAATTCTATATTTATATGGTACTCTATGTGAAATTCCACGAAGAATAATATTACTGGCAGCTTGTTCGGTAGTATTTCAAGATGGATGTACTTGTTTTCACAACATTGCTCCATCGTATTCCACTGCAGCAATATTTGATGATTTAGCATGTTTTGAAAGGAGATTAAATTATCGTAAGAGATTAAATGTAAGAAGATTACATCAAGGAGATTAACTCATCGTAAACAATCATCAGTCTGCTTCTCTGAAATTAATGATTCAAAACAGTTCGAAAATAAACAATTGATAATAGGGATGTAAAATTCTCACGAAACCAATCTTTCTCTAAAATTTTATATGTTTGAAATTTTAAGGAAAAACTACGCAGATAAAAGATGTTAGAGAGAGGTACATAATAAACTTTTCAAAACAAATAAACTAGAATCAAATAAAATGATTAGTTAAAATGGTTTATATTATTATTTTTAACATTTACTTTTAAATTTTATAGTGCCCAACCTGTCTAGTGGTTAGAGTACCTAACTACTGATGGGGTGGTCCTGGGTTCGAATCCCGGCTTGGGCATGGATAAACTTTCTCTTTCTCTCTCTGTGTATCTTGTCCTTTCTTCAGATGATGGATGAATGTGGTCCGCCCTATAAATGGGCTTGTGATGGTGTGGGTGGGCGATGCTACTCGTACTTACGTGACTTGGTTCACAGGTGCCCACCGGGTAACGATAAAATGAGTAGCAGTTTCCGGCCTTGTTGCCCAAATGGGCTAATGTTACTTACTTGCTCAAGGGTGCCCACCATTAGAAATATAAAAAAAAAACTTCTAAATTTAATTATCACTCTTTTATTTAAAAATTTTAATATCATTATTTAAATTATAAACAATTTTCTGAATAATTCCTCTCATAAATGTTTCTTATAAATAAGGTGCTTCATAAATAGATTTTACCACTTATAGTGCTTCTTAAGCATCGACAATATTTTAGATACATTTGAGCATTTGTGTATTTATAATATGCCCATAACTTCTTTTAATTATATTTATACACTATGCATTTATTTAAGTCCATTTATAAATTGCAATTTGTTTTACAGTTATGATCGTTGATGAGTATAACTGTAGATTTTAAGTGTGCAAATGAAAATGAAGCCCCATCACAGTCTGCTTCATCAAGGGATGTAGGCCATAATTGGCACAAAACCATCTTTTATTTACTCCTGATATAAAACAAGTTCTAACATTACATCAAAATATTACAAAGCCATACAGATGTGAAATTATTGTTGTTGCTAATGTCACTTGGCAACGCCAAGCCCACCCGTCAGATAGACTAGGCGAATGAAGTCAGAGAGGGAGCGTCTTCCGTTTTTGAATAGAGCACCCTCATACGAAAGTGGAAATACGACTTTTTGGCTCATAGATGGCAGCACCACCTGAATCTTCCAATTTAGAGATTGAAACCAGTGAAGATCCAACGCCTGGCTCCAACCACCCCAGAGGTATTAATTTGCAATGGGAACATGAAGGACATTGTGACCCGACGGATTTAACGTGCCCCAGTCGCCATTAGTGAACACGATGGTTCTTCGGCTAAGCCGGGATTCGAACTCCCCACCGTCTGGTAAGGAGAATGATACCCTAACCAACCAGGCCACAGCGGCCTCAATATGAAATTTTAAAAATAAATATGTAAGAATGATGTAGAAAAAGTGGAGAATATATATATATATATATTCTCCACTTATATATATATATATATATATATATATATTGCATTAGCGATTATAATACTCATTATTTTTAAAGAATAATTCAAATGCATTTTAAAATTAGAAGTTTCTGTTTATGATATTATATAAATCTTGTTAAAATGTATCCAAAGACATTTAAAAGTATATCTTAATGCAAAAATATGCCCTATTATTTACCTTATAATAAAGAGCAACTAATGAAAATAACATTCTACCAAAAATGAATTAAAATTAATTGTCATAGATACACTAGTGTAAATATATGGTAACTAGAGCTTCGACATTATTACATGTGACATTAACGCTATTTTAAGTCATAAAATAAATAAACCTATTTGGTTACATTTAATAAATAAGAACAGAATATTTAGTAAATAATTCCCAAAGTTAAATTTAGTTTTCACTAATTAAATATTAGAAACATTTTAAAATTAACCTTATATATAAAATATTCCTTAATATTTATCATATAAATAGAACATTTAATAAACATTTTGTTTCACAAAAAGTTAATAACGTTAATTTTTATATATAGATTGCCTAAATCACTGTAACCTCTATGATTGCGACCTTAAAATTAACCTTATATAAAAAAAAATATTCCTGAATATTTATCATATAAAAAGAACATTTAATAAACATTTTGTTTCACAGAAAATTTATTACGTTAATTTTTATATATAGATTGCCTAAATCACTATAACTTCTATATATTTGACACTGACCATTTTGACACTTTGACAACATGTTGTAGATAGCCTGCTTTAAGTCAATTTATATCCAAACCAGCCGACCAGCCTATCTAGTGATTAGCGTAACTGACAACGGTTGGGGAGGACCTGGGTTTGAATCCCGGCTCGACAATGAATGTACTTTCTCTTTTTCTCTCTCTGTTTCTTGTCCTTTCCTCAGATGATGGATGAATGTGGCCTGCCCTATAAACGGGTTTGTGGTGGTGTGGCGTGGGTGATGCTACTCGTACTTCCTCGACATGGTTCACAGGTGCCCACCGGGTAACGATAAAAGGAGTAGCAGTTGTTGCTGCAAATGGACTAATGTTACTTACTTGCTCAAGGGTGCCCGCCATTAGAAATAAAAAAAAATATCCACACCCATGATATGGTATGATAGCGATCTTTAGTTGTAAAAATGCTGAGTTCAATTCCAGCCTTTGTTGAGCAACGGAAGAAGGATGCTGTTCTTTGTTTTTTTGCATCACATCTATAAATAGGTGTATGAATTTTCCAGGTTTCTTCCCTTGCAACACAAGAATACGACTCACTTTCTCATCGCAGAACGTTATTTACATGGTGGACATTAAAATACCTTTAAACCAATTTAGGTTTTTCGGCTATTCACAAAGTGATGTTAAAGTAAATAAGAAAGCTGTTAATATAAATATTTCACATAGATTTCATTATTTTTATATTTCATTCTAAAATGTTAAGAAAAATGAATAAAGAGTTATATCTATGTTTCCACTTTTTTGATAATTAATATCTATAAAAAAGAGCAAGGTCTTTTTTATACTATCAATATTATTTTTTGTTGTAAAAATATTTTAAAGTTTAAAAAAAACCCATTGAAAAACTTAATACACGATGCATTAAGCACCCACTTTTTGTTTTCTGCTAGTGCTTACATTTGTAACAAAGAAAAATTTCAAATCCTAATTTCTTAAATTAAAATGTTCATTAAAAAGAATATTGTGAAAAACATTTTGATTAATTGTTTTGAAATCAATCTGCAATCCATTTATTATTTTAAAGAATGTAACACAATATCTTAAATGTTATTCCCATCCAAATTAATCAAAGATTACAAAATAAAACTGTAAATTATGTTGTTATATTCTAATTAATTTCTAATATATTCTAGTACTTATATTTTAAATAGTTTACAGTATTGCTGGTAAATAAATATATTATTAAAGTCCAAATTTTTGTCATCGATTTTTAAGTCTACAAGAGTAGCTGATTAAATTAAATTAATTTTTATTATGAATTAAGACACATGTAAGAGTTCTAGAATGCCTAAAATTTTTGATGCAATCAGAAATACTTTTTTAAAACATTTCTTTTAATCATTTGATTCATAAAAACATAGTAAATAATTAACAAATTTTAAGAAAATTTTCAAAAGTAAAACACTTGCACAAAACTATATTTTGAATCATTTTTTTATTAATTTTCAAAAAAAAAAATGATATCATAAGATCTTAGTTTGTACAAATATTTGCGAAATTTGTAAAGCTATCGCGTTTTCCCAGATTGTTGAAGATGACACACAAAAAAGCTATTTAGTTTGCAAACGTTTAACGAAGCATTTAAACTACATTATCTCAGATTTTCACACGCATTTTTCTCAAGACAAACATTTCATGTAATAAGCATTTGGAAATGCCAGGGGTGTAAGGAAAAAACCACCCCCGCCAGCACTGACAAAAGATGATTCAGCCCCTTCTCAAAATATTATTCCCTCGTTACATCCAAAAGCAAATCTTGACAGCTAGGGAGGTGTGTGGGGGTGTACCATCTTGAATATTTCTTACGGACAAGAAAAACATAGATCCAGCTGTAACATAGTTTATTTTTCGGGAAAAAAAAGGAAGCGAGCAACACACAAAAGTCAAACAATCGCTCTAAAAATAACACGGGCTATGACAGCAAACCTAATTAGGGCCTCCATGGTCCGTCACCGGTGATTAGGGCCAAGATTTGGATGACATGGCAAACAGAGGAAGAGGCAAGGCAGTCTTTTAATTGCCAGGGCAAACCTCGCATCACAATTGATCTTGGCTGCCGACGGCAAAGAGTTCCGCAAACAGCTACGACGAGTATACAACGGCTGGTTCCCTTGCCTTTCCACAACTCTTGGAAGAAGAGTGACTCACTGCAGGCAAGGAATAAGTGACCTTGTCCATCCAATTGCAAGGAAGTCTTCTTTGGTGTTGGTGTAATAAAGAGGCTTCTTTTTGATTGTTTGCGCACCACAACTCAAAATAAAAATAAATTAGACCTTTGAATCACGGTAATTCAAATTATGTTAGAAATTAATAGCATACTAAGCTATCACATAGAATTCTCTTTGATTGTTTATGTACCAGATCTCAAAATAAATAAATTTTTACTGTCGGAGACTTCTTACACTATGATACATATATAACTGATATAAAAATTTATTATTAAGAGAACACTTTTTTAAGGATTTAAGCAGCTAATTTTTTATTGCGGGATTTCTAAAATTGTTATACTTCAATTTCTTTTATATTTTATTATTAAAGAGATATCTTTTTCCTTATATATATCAGGGGTGGCCAAGACGTCGACCGCGGTCGACTGGTAGACCGAAGTAGCCCACGCGACCGTCCCGATAATGAACTCGGATATTAACAATTTAATTTATGACTTATGACATAGAATCAATGAATTATTTAAAATAAAAATTTACTACAGTCTACGCTTTAAAACCCAAAACAAACAGTGCAAAGATTTACGATTTAAAGATTTATGATTAAAAGTTTACGATTTAAAACCTAAGACATACATGATGAGCGCAATTAAAACATTAAAAAATTTATAGAAAGGTATGGATCTCAATTAAGAAAACATGAATTGAGAAACTTCAAAAACATGGAGGAAGAGTGCATCCATAATCCAAAATAAAATTTCGCTTAATACTTATTTGTTTTGTTTGAATAATTTGAATGAAGAATCACTGACTTAATTAGGTTGAAAGAAATGCTCAATTTTATGATATTTAAATTTAATGAAAATGTCAACATTGATGGAGTATCTGAAAAATAGGACATTGAATAGATATCACATCAGTCACTGTCGAGAAAAAAATTATTAAATTAAGATGCGATATATTTCTTAGATCCAGAGCATATTTAGCGATACTGATTTTTGGAACTTAATTTCCAAGGAAACGTTTCCAAACATTTACAAATTGATTTTGTATTTGAAATCATACTTTGGATCGAGGTATCTTTGCGAAACTGCTTTTTGAACCATGAACAAAAAACAAACATTGGTCACATTTAACAGAGGAACATTTAATTTCGTGTTTATGCATTGCCATAAGCTCGTACAAGCCACAATATGTTAAACTTGTCGCAGATATACAGTGCCAAATTTCAACTAAACGAATTGAAAAGGATGGCCAGTTTTTAATATATGAATACTTTGATTATTTTCGTCAGTAAATTTTTATTTTGTAAATATTAATATTAACTTTTTTTTTTAGAAAAATTACATAGTTTACCATTTTTTCTTGTTACAGAAAATAAATGTGTATGTTAATTTTGCTCTACCATTGATATATATATATATAAAAAGGGAAAAGTTATCCATTATTTTTTCGGTAGACGTCTGTAGTGATCGCTCTCTCGTGAGGTATCTATCAAACAATTTCAAATTTATACTCATTGGAAAGGTGACATTTGACACTAAAAAAAACCCCTGCGGTTCGATAGATTCGATACATTTTAGTTTTTCTTTTATAATGGCAAAAATGCTAACCAGGTGGCTGAAATTGTGAAAGATGTTTATCGTCCTATATATAACAGTAACAACCAGTTACGCACAATTTTGGTTTCGTCGATTCCGTTTGGGTATTATGATGCTAAAGATGCACCTCACATGGATACAACATCATCGAGAATGTCTATAAAATATCAAAAATTATCAAACTTGACAGCATGTCAACAGTCGTAGCTTCGCCAAGACCTAAAATTCTAAATAAAAACTGTTTTAAACCTTTTTACAAAGCGAATCTGAAAGAAGTTACAAAAAGTTCACATAAAAATAATGGATTTCTTTTTCCCCAAACTAATATAT
>JAPDSC010072170.1:0-11279 GCA_026290005.1 Latrodectus geometricus
ATATCGTGTAGGAAACAGCATTGGCATTAGTCGCATGCAAGATACCGCTCAGTTCGGAGCTCTCTGATTTCGAGAAAGGTATAATTATTGGCTATGACAAACGTAGCCAATCCTTAAGGAACATGTCTACGATCTGAAGTACCCACAATCGATAGTGGCCTATGTAATTAAGAAGTGGAAGGTGAGCGGTGATTGTCGGAATATGAACTAAGTCGGCAGACAAAGAAACTGGGAGATAGAGGCCGACGAGACTGTCCAGAGAAATTTGGAAGAACCGCGCCCAACCGATGGCCCTCATCCACGAGGAATTTTAACAGGCATCCAGGAAAACTGTTTCAACGAATACCATCCGTAAGGAAGCACATTTGCTTAGTTTTCATGGTAGTGCTGCCATCTTTAAGTCATAAGTCTTTGATCACAAAGCTCCAACAACGCTGCTCAGTTAATGTGGTGCAAAGCACATTGAAATTGTACCGTAGATCAGTGGAAACTGGTTCTTCGGAGCGACGAATCAAGGTTACCATCACTCATTACCAGTTTCTGCGGAGGCCAGTTTCTGCGGAGGTGGAATTATGGTCTGGGGTGTTTCTCCTGATATGGACTGGGACCCTTGGTCCCAATTCATGATAAGCTCAACACCGATGCCTACTGCACCATTCTGGATGACAATGTGGTTACTAAGTTGTGGCAGTTTTACGGGTTGGATCCCTGTTACTTTCAGGACGACAATCCCAGTTGTCATGTTTCGAGGTTAACCAAGGCTTGGTATGATGCCAATGAAGCTCATTGAATGGACTGGCTTCCTCACAGCCCAGACACTAACTCTACCGAGAAGCTCTGGGATGAGCTGGATTGCCGCTTTCTAATATTCTTTAAATTATTTTTCTAATAAAATATAGTTAGTGTAATGTTAATTAATGATTTTATCATTTTAATGAAAGGTTGATTAAAATTTAAATTTCAATGAAATTTTACAATCTGCTGGAATTTGCTTTTGAAAATTTA
The DNA here is from genome assembly GCA_026290005.1 of Latrodectus geometricus. NCBI lineage: Eukaryota > Metazoa > Arthropoda > Arachnida > Araneae > Theridiidae > Latrodectus > Latrodectus geometricus. The sequence continues at coordinate 1,006 of JAPDSC010072170.1, forward strand.
AATATATACTATTATACAGTATAGAATTATTTTTTACAAAATGGAATTCATTTCATTTTAAATCTATGCAAATTAACCGGATAGTCATCCTATTAATGCATTTTTATAAAATTATTCTTAAACTTATTCCTATGAATTCCTTGGTAGGCCTTAAAAGTTCCTTTCAAGTCTAAAATTATGTTTTAAATATGCATAAAATTGTAAAACTGTAAAAAAATATTCTTATGGTATTAAAATTTTTGGAATTAAATTTCGTGTAACATAGAATTCTTTTTTTTATGTTTTACGATGCTGTATAATATTGCACTGAATTATAATTGAATTTTCAATTGAAATTAAATAGTTTGTTACAATCACACAATAGATAATTTAAAATAATATTTTTCAATTTAAGGAAACTTAAACTGTTCAAACATTCAGCTTCACTGAAGTAGATAGACTCACAAAACTTATGTTATAAAAAAATTAATCAATGAAAATTTAAATTTTGTAATTAAGAATAATTTAAATAAAAGTTTAATGTTATTGATTATATACAACTTCTTTAAAAGTTTTGCACTCTAAACTATACAAAATTGTTGACTTAGAAAGTATATTTTAATTTTGCTATTTTTTGCTTTTGTATCTTTTAAATTAATATTTTTTTGCTCAATTCCAAAGCAAAGCAATATATCCTGCTGTTCTTGTTTCTTTAATTCATATTTTTATTAATTTACTGTCATAAAAAAACTTTACATTCTATAACAAATGCAATTCAATATACTGTCAATCAAAAATTAAATAACAATATTTTTTAGAGCTGTTTTGAATGTATAAGTCTATTTTTTTTTATTTTAAATAAATTTATTAAAATTTTTTTTTATTCAAAAAACAAATTTCTTTCCATAGTTTTTTATCCATAGATAAAAAAAAAGAAGTTTTAGCAACTGGAACGATTCACATTATCCTTCTTCGCGTTTAATCAAAGCAAATACATTTTGAATGAAAGTGTCTCCTCTTTTGTAATCTGGATCAAATGCAACTCCCGTTTTTTCTCTCCAGACATAACTATTTGGTTGGGTTTCCGAAATTACTGTCGTAATGTCGAAGATCACCACTGGATCACTAAGTTTCCGATTTACTACGAGGACGTGACGGGACTTTCTATTCCTAAAGAAAAAAGGAATTCATATTATTTCTTCATTGATGTCTATTTGATGGAGACATCTCAGAAATTTTTAAAAATGCTTCAAAGAAATTTATTTTAATATTATTTAAGTACTTTTGAAACGATAAAATTTTTCAATAATATCAAAAGGATATTATCTAGAACTTTTTAAAATTATTTAGTATATTTTTCCCACTTTCATATTAAATTTCAGATTTCTATCTTTTACTGAAGTTTTACATTTATTTATGAAACTCAGTTTAGAAATGAAAAATGTCATAATTTGCAAAACTTATATTTAATTCATGAATTTTTTCTGATAGAAAAAGGGATGAATATTTTATTGTTTTCTTTTTATAGTATAATTTGCTGTTTTAATCTGACAAATATGGAGTAGTGTACGCAATCCATTAAGATTATACACCATACAATGATGTCATTGCCATAAAAACACTTCATTTCTCTGAGATTTGGAGTGATAGCGTCTTCCAGTTTCATCTCAGATGAATATTCGTCAACAATAAAATCTATTCAATCTATAAAGTAGACTATGAAGTAATATTTATCAAATGTGAGTTTCAAGAATTCTTTGGCTAGAAGTAAAAGATTTATATATTACAATTGTGTGTGTGTGCGAGGCGACTAGTCTGATGGTATGAAGAAACCTTACAATTTACCATCGATTCAAATTTCTTTTTATATCATGATCGGTGAACCAACAGAGCATTTTATCTTGAAACAGCTACTCATCAATTATATTTCTATGGTCCTATAAAGACACATAATGATTCCCCAAATTTCTATTAAGTCTCATGTGTGTGTGCAATCCTGTTCAATAGTTATATTTCTCATATTCGATGCCTGAAACTGTTACCACAACTTTTTGATTATCATTCCCAACACTTGCAACCAGGGATGTCTTCTTATTATTCTTAGATAGATTCTACTCTATTAATGATTTCCCGTCACTATTTATCATTTAAAAGACTTTATGTGCACATTTTATAAGAAATTTGTTTGTTTATGTCTATTTAAAAATCGAATTCTATACCAAGTTCATTATTTTCATAATGCTTTCACATTTAAACTATAAATTTCTCTTACAGTTTAAATGTGAATTCTCCTTGTTATCGAACAGTCATTAAGCGTAAAATTGAAACAACGTCGTAAATTACATTAATTAACATCATTTTTTAAAAAAAATTAATGTCAATTAATTCTCATGTAAGTGGAAGGAGTTGCAGTTGCAACAAATTTGCACAAAGAGGGATTTTACAGACATAAAATCGTAGTACAGTTTTTTGTGTATACAAAGTACCTCAAGTATTAAAATTTTTTTGTTCACCCTAAATTTATATTAAAAAATTGTAGTAAAACTACAGCCGTAATTGTTTACGAGTCCACCAGTATAAAAATCTACATTTTGAGGCTTTAAAAGAATATTTTAATTGAAGCCTGTTGCATAATCGTATGGATGCAGAAGATTTCATAAAAAATGGAGTACTTAAACTCTACTAAAATAAGAAGATAGCCTATTACGATACACTGGAAAGTTCACTTAACCCCACAGCTAAAAATCAATTCATATCAGAGCTGTTCAGTGATGGATCATTCATTTTTACAATAATGTCTAAATAATCGTTTCTCGCCAAATTTGTTTATGAGGAACTGTTTCCTCGGAGATTTTGCCCTTTCTGTGTGCATGTGACTACGTGAAGAAAATTACGTTCCAATAAGTCCGATACAACTTGTCTGTACCCTTTTGAAGTAACGTTCCCCATCAATTGAACATGTCTTCCAGCCTACTTTTGAACAGGACACTTAAAAGAGAAAATGGATTTATAATTATAAACAAATGGATTTATAATTATAAACAAATTGAAACCACACTAAACTACTACACAAGAAGAACGTCAAGGCTTCTCAGTTATGGCATGCGGCTTTCCTTTGCCCAAATGAGGCAGTTATAAGTATTGGCTGATCCATGCAATGAAAAGTAAGTCTTATCAGTCCAGATTATGCTGTGCAGTTGTTAAGAATTTCTAGCAAATTTTGAGAAAATAACTCTCAGTGATTTCTGTATCTTTTTTGTGTCACTCGGGAAAAGCTGGTGGAAATACTAAAAATGGTACAAGTGGTACTCCAAATGGTACTTCAGGAAGTAAATGAATTATCTATATTTTTGGTATATTAGTTACTTCTTGTACGCTAAATACTCCATTCCTCAGAATATCCATTTGGTAATACACAACCGAGATGAGGGTTCTAATAAACGTGCTGCACCTCTAAGAGGGCAATCACTCAAACATCCCATTTATTCGGAACGTACCAAAAAGCAGGACAGCAAAGTTATTTCAGCGTTTATCATCAGAGAATTTGTATAATTCATATTTAAAAATTCTGTAAATGTTTCTACGGAATTTCGTGATGGAATTTTAGTTTCAATTTTGATTGAAAAAATTTGACGAATGCTCGATTTTCCGGAATCACATGCACTTTCTGTTGGAAAAAATATTTTAGAAGAGCCAAAACTAAAAATTGTTAAATTTAAAAACATCAATGCTTAGTGATCCTGAATCATTATGGAATGAAGTTTTTAACATTTTTGGTTGCAATGTGAAAACAATAATATACCTAAAAACACGCAAAAATTCCAATTCAAAAGTTTTAAATGAAACAATAAATTATGGCAAGAAAAGTATCTTTAAGTGTGGCTGTATCTAAACTTAATTGTTTATTTATATCATAATAAACTCTGCTCTCAGTTTAAAAAATTAAATCCAAAAGAAGTGTATCAGCTCAAAATTTGGACAGAAAAATAACTTTGTATTTTTTATCAAGATAATGATTATAACATACAACTCATAACGCAAGACTTTTGTGTCTTTACAATTGTTTTAATGATTTAAAAACAGCTCATTAATCTTTGGATATAACTATACAAGGTCACATTCAGAAGGAAACAGATTTTAGAATTAAAAAACATGAATGAACAAAAACTTTATATAAAAAATTTTTAAGGAATGGATGAATGTGCTCATACTAAAATAAAAAATACCATCTAGATAGTTCAATTATGAGATTCTTAAACGCTATAGTAACTGTTGAGAATAACCTAAAAAGTCCTAATCAATTAAAATAATATATAATTTACACATTTTTATTTTTATAATTTCTATTTACTTGAAACGTACGCGATGTCTTTTATATTCATAATTTAAAATGATTTCATTAAAATAATATATTTAAATTTATAATATTCAATGTAATTTTATTCAGCACACATAATAAACTCTATAAAGTAATTAACATGATCAATTTTTTAATAATACATATACCCTTATTCAATTACATTTTGTAAAATTTCTAACACTTAATTAATAAAATTAACATGACATTTAATGTACATAAATCATTATTTAAAAACTAAAACAAAAAACGCAGCTTATTTTGAAAATTACATTCATAGTTATTTACTTATTTATCTCATAATATATGTAATATTATAATAATTATATTTAGAGTAACTCCTAGTGGATGAAAAAACAATATTATGAAATGCCATTTGGCCATAGAAATTAAAACACTTGAATAAATTTAATACAAATAGTTCTTAGAGTAATTTTGATAATGGGAAGCATTCCAGAAAGACCTAGGGGCAAAATTCGATTACTTCAAAATCACTTGGGAAGAACCGGAAGACCATCACGAGGAAATCAGAATCCTATCAAAAGGATGGGGCCTCTTAATTAGAATAATGAAAATGCACCTCCACTTGTACAATAAATACTTCCTTTCAGGGTATATTTTAAAAATACAGATATTAATAGATGGAAGGGATATTATCTTGCGTATTACTATATTAAGTAAATAACATACAATACACATAAGGTGTACAAGAAACTCCTTCGTTTTCTCTGAAACTTTCAAAAATCAATATTAGACGTACTTAGAAAAAAAATTAATTTTAAATCTATCCAGCAAAAATTCTTTTAGAATAAAATAATATTTTATTTGCAGTAAAAATTACAAAACATTTCAAAAGTTAATAATTATTTTTTTAAGTTACTTATATTATAAGTTTTTGTAAAATTTCATAAGGCATAAAATTCAAAGAGTAGTATTGAAAAATCTTTCATTTATTATTCGCTTAGTTTCTTTTTAAAGTCAACTTCTCTTGACATTAACTTAGTTAATCTATGAAATAAATTACATATGCATAATAAACTGTTTTAAGGAATAAACAATACATTTTATTTAATCTTGTTCTTTATTTCAGGAACATTCATAAAAATATTATCATAAGCTCAAATTAATTTATTTAATTAGATTCAGATTTGGAAATGGTAGTAACAGACAATAATTTCAATTTAGCATAGTATATATATGTTACAAGATGATTTAGAATTTTAGCAGCTATGAAGAAATAAATGTATATAACATCCTACCGTTGCTACGAAAATACAAGATATTACACATCCCTTTATAATTTTACTTTTATTAAAAATTATAAGACCATATATACATACATATATATATATTGATCCATTGGAGCATTTGAAAAAAAAATTATTTATTCTTTAAGGAATGCAATCAGATTATTCCTTTATTGAAAAAATAGTAATAAACTATATGATCTAGCATTGTGTAACTTTTGCTTATTATTAAAATAAAATGTTTGCCGTTTAATGTACCCTCATTTACTTCTTAACTTATATGTGTGTGGGGGGGGGGGTATTGAGTGAGTTATTGAGTTAGTGAGTTAGTGATATACAAAAAACCCTTCAATTCTGAAAATATTTCTCATGATTCTATTGATATGGAACCCTTCAAATAATTTTTATTCTTTTCTGAAATCTGAATTTTCAAAATCGTTTTATTATAATTTTATAAAGTACCTCAATGGGTACATATTTATTTACCAGTTAAAACCAATAGCCGATTAAGCCGCTTCTCTTATTTTATCTTTAAATTATATTTGCAAAGTGTTTATTTTTTTTACATTTCTATAAAAATGTTGCCATGCTAAGAATGATAGTTATTTAGTAGGAATAAAAGATTAAATATTTTATTTTTTAGCTTTCCATTTTTATTTACATTTTTTGAAAGATTACCAACCTTTTCATTTGAATCAACATTTTTGAAATGGAACTATTTCATTTGTAATGTAATCTAAGATTTTTATAGATTAAAACATTTTAATTGATTTGATCTTATTCAAAAATATATTACTACTTAATTTTTGAAGCTTAAATTTTTAATTTTCGTTAACAAACTTTATAAGAGATTCCGTAAAAAATATTTTTACATCTATCTCTTATAACCATTTACATTACATTTCATAGTAGTAATTGCTTTATTCTTTTTGTTATTTGTACGCCTTTAATATTTGAAGCAACCTTTAAAGTGTAACTTAAGAAATAACCCTTACTGAATCGTAGTTTCTCTTATTGCTTTAATATGCGACAGCTGAACAAATTTCAAGCTTTTATCTTAGAAAGTATGCGTTTTGTATGCAAAATATTTTTTAAAAATAATAAAATATTGGAACTTATCTGCAGACTATGTAACTCTATATCTTCCATAATTATTTATTGGATAAAGAATCTCATCCTTTTTTAATTTTACATGAATTCTCACATCATGTATGTTTTACAAATGAGAATATTTTTAATTCAAACAGTTTAAGTTAAAATAATCTATTTTTTGTTAAAAAATGTACCATGAAACTATAAATTAAAATATATTTGTCATACATGTAAGCTTTCATACATTGGACCGGTAAATATCGAATGCTGAATTTTAAGAAAAATTTATAACATAGCTTACTATGGACTAGTTATAGTACATGTATTTCAAAACGAAAAATCTTGACTTCAAACTTGGCTCTTTTTTGATCTACAGGAAATGCTCTCTGCTACACATCTGTTCGAAAGGATATTTGGGCAATTTAAGGTTTTTCTCTTAAAATATTATTTTGAAAATATCTAAATTTACTGAATTTAATAGCAATAAATTCTTATATAGAGGTAGTTTATTATTCATTAAAGTCAGATATCAAGAATGGATTAAAATAATTCTTTTTATTAATGTCTTTTTTTTCATTTCGACATTATTTCGCTAAATTAGCGTCGTCAAATACAAAGAATCATTACACAATAGCTTATATTAAAAGTACATTTTATTTCATATGTGTGTTATTTAAATTTTTAATCGTTGAAAGGCGCTTGCATAATGGAAAATATTGTAAAGAAATATGTTAAACATTTTTACGGCTTATAGTTGCTCAAAAATATCACTCATGACTTCGAATTTTTTCTATGCAATAGAAGATCTTTTAGTTCTTCCAGTTAATCTTATCTTACACTGTTCCGTCTTTATGTTTTGATACTGTTCTCAGTTTAAACATCAATTATTTCTTTTCATTATATTCAGCGATGTTTTAATGTTATTAGGTAATACGTTTTTGTTATCTCTAAAAATGTAGACATAAAATTATTCAAAATTCAATAAATGTAAAAAAAAAAATTCTTTTGATTTCATTGTGTGAATAGTAACATAATCTATATCTCTTCATGTTATACATAATATATATTTTAAAAACTGCAGAAGAATTTATGATCTTATTTGTGTGTAAAATAGTTATAAATCGGATATATTTAAGTTAATTAAGTGCTTTTTACCTAATGCTTTATGATGTCTAATATTTGCAGGTTTTATTTGTTTTAAATTGATGCACACTTTACAAAAATCTCACATTCAATAGATATTACTAGAGTTATGCAATTAAATGAAATATATTAATCATATTACATGGTAAAAAATTGAGTTTATGCTGTCAGTTTGATTATTGTAATTAGATCAAGTTAAAATATATGGCGGCCTAGCATTGAAAGTATAGTTCTATCTAAAATTGTGTATTACAAGTAAAATAAACGTTACAGATTATTTTCACATTTAGTAATTTATTATAACTTTTATATAAAACATTCATATTTTCAGTTTAGTCTGGTTGCATTTTAATTGCATTTTTAAACTATTTAAGTACTTAATTATTTTTAAACTTATAAAATAACTGTTTAAGTCTAAATAGCTATAGTCTAAATATCTATATTTTGAAATCATGATTTTTAAATTGTGATTAACCTTGTTTGCAGTACATTTTAGTCTGCCTTTTTTAAATTACCTTATATTTAAAACCTTGGTCGAATAACGAGGTAGACATTTGACAAACTCTTTTTCCTTTACACCCCACCAGTGTATGAACATTGAACATATGATATTCTTTACTAGCATAAATTCCTCTCAAAATTATGCAAAAGATTTTTTTTTCTTATCAAATTAACAATCCCACAAAAATTAATTATTTTATGTAAATAAATTTTTATTTAAAAGCCTCTAGAATTTCTGATAACGTAACTAAAATTTAAAATAATTCAGAAATACATAAGTGTTATTTAAGTTTAAAAAATTTAAAAATATGAATGGCTTTTGCTTACAATATATAAAAGATAGTAAATGATTTATTATTTCATTAGAAAAACAACCACAGCCAAAAGGAAATCAAAGCTTTTTTGTATAAATAATATGCTGCAATATATCTATAAACAACTGCATACTTTTAATATTTTAAAAATTATTTCTAAATGATTTTTATTTATAGAATTGTGTTCCATTTTGTATGTTACTCAATACGTATTCTAAATGTAGTCCAATGCACCAATATTATTGCCAAGTTTGTTAAATCATGTATTAGTATGTAAATACAAAGAGCCTGGTTTCACTAAATTTTATTCTTTCTTTCAAATGGAAATCTTAATCAAATTACTTTCTTTCCCCTGGGAAACCACCTTGAAATTAGAAGGAATAAATAAATGCATTTTCTCTTTATTTATACTTTAAACAAAGAATTAACTAGAACATGTTATTCTAGCTAATTCTCTGCATGTTTTAAATTGTCAGCTAATGAGTCTATTTCGGTAATCAATAATATCTAAAATTATTGAAAGATAAGTGAAGGTGAAGAGTATGAAGAAATGTGATTTTACACGAATTCATTTCAATATATTAGATACATATTGTTTTTATTTTTAATTATTCTTAGCTATTTAATTGACTTTTAATTTAAAAAATAAAGAAAACTTTAATGCTCAGTTTTAATAAATCACACTTCATAAAAATATGAAATACATATTGCTGAACCAAGAATAAATTCATTTTGCATTTATTATGATTAATTATCGACATTATAATAAAAAAAAGTTAAATATATTTTTAACAGAATTTGAAATATATATGAAACAGTTTAATATATTTTTCCTACAATTCAATATTTAATTCTAAATCTTTACAGTTCATTTCAAAATAAATAATACAATATAAGGTGACTTTTCAACAGAACCTAATCTTTAATTTTAAAATTTAAAAAAAATACAGGATTTTTTTCATAAAAGGCACATGATTTTCTCTGTATGTCTAAAATTCAAAATAAGTTTAAATGAAATTTGTTTCAATAAAAAGAATTTGATATAGATTAATAAAAAAATCCATTGAGAAATATTTCAAATTCATTTTGTTTTGAAATTATTCAATTATTTTATTAAGCTTATTCATAAAAAGTTTATTGCCTTCCCATTTATAATTATTTAAAATACATTCTTTTATTTATATTTTTACATTTGATATAAAAAAATTTCTTTTTAAAATGTATACATTTTAGTTTATTTCATTTTCACTCTAATGCCTTTAATTAAATAGAGATATAAAATACACACATTTTTGAAAACTTTTAAATACTCAAAATTGATTAAAAAATTAATATCACATTAATTATAAAAATATATAATCATGACGTATAAAAAAATTTATATTGAATTAATAAATAAGATATTTAAATTATTCAAGAATTCCTAAATTTATCTTCATAAAGTTAGCAGAATTTTAAATTGGTAACTAATCCCGAGGAAGATTTTGTCATCTAACTGTAAAACTTTTAACTCAACTTGATCAATGTTTAATTTCTAAGATAATTTTAATTCGCTATAGAAGAAAAATGTCTTAAATGAACAAAAATGTTTACTGTATATATATATATATATATATATATATAAGTATATATATATATATA
>JAPDSC010072170.1:11379-25690 GCA_026290005.1 Latrodectus geometricus
AAAAAAAAAAATTATATATATATATATATATATTGCTTGAAAATAAAATAATATATATTTTAATTAAGTAATTAAAGAATCTACCGAAAAAGAAATAAAACTGCTAAAAAAAATCTAATTTTTTAAGCATTAAAATATAATCCTTTCTACAGATTTTTTAATGTATAGAAAATATATCACTATCACTATATCGTAAAAAGCTTTAGTAAATTATATAAATCTTTTTTTTTTACGAAAAGCATAAAATTCCAGATTTCTAAAGGCCAAATTGTGGAGTCCTGCAAACTGAAGCAAATGTTACCAAAGCATCTTTGTTTATAGATATATCTAGAGATGTCTTAATTCATGTAAGCTTACACATAGAGTTGCAACATTTGTCTAATCACGATTTAGTAAACATAAGTATTACAAGCAATTACAGTAAGCTTCGATATCTTTTGTCTATAATATAAAAGAACCGTTATTGTCTACTTTGGGACATTTAATCCGGAATCAATACCCTTTATCCATATCTTTACCATAGTTTCTCAATAATTCAATAAAGAACACTGATCTAAATACTATTCAGCCCTTATATGATTCATCTTCCAAATATATCTAAGCTATATTACATATATAGGATTCCTATTCCAAATTAATAGATTATGTCTTATAAATCACATCTATTTAAATTTCACTGGTCATTACCAATAAATTGGAAGCAAAAACGTTTAATATGAGTTGAATGTTTTAAATATAAAATAATAAAATTATTCTCAATATATGTAATATTTAATAGTATATTGAGCAATTAACGCAATAATGTGCACTCATAAAAAAGTATTTAATGACAAAACATTAAAAAATTCGAAATATTTTAAGGATATATTAATTTACAATATAAAAATATAACAAATGGAAATATTAAAGAGGAATATTTTCAATAAAAAAAATTTAGAGTATTGAAATATTAAACAAAAATAATTTTCCTTTTTTAAAAAAGTAGGGTAACATTTACTGATTAGTTTGTTATTTAAAATCCAAGTGTCATACTTTATTTCAATGTTTTGATCACTGAGGTTTTAAAACATTATTTAATTTTGTCAAAATGCATGTAATGGTTAAATTTATATTATATTTTAAGATGTTAAATAAGCCATTATATCTGATTATTAACAAGTAAATAGAGATTTTTGATGAAGTATAGCATAAAATTAAATGCTGATTGATCTCATGTAAACTTCCATCATTTTTATTTATCATTGTAAAAACATGCTTTTCCTTAATCTTTTTGAAATTTTTGAATAGTAAACGAAAAAGTGTTTAAAACACCTAATATATTATTTGTGATAGAAAGTAATCACTATCATAGAGAACATAATATCTGCTAAAATAATAATATAGGAAATAATTTGGTGAGCATATATCAAAATCACTTTAGTCAAATTATTTAGTGAAGTTGCGAGAGTACTAATTGTCACTACTGACAGTGAACAATACATTCATGTATAACAAATTTTCAGTTTGCTTATTGTTAATGTGAATATTTCCTTTCACGCTAAAGTAGAATGCGCTCATAATAATCCCAGTGTAAACATAAGTTTGGAAGTTAGTTGATGAAATAATTTGATCCAATTTGATAAATGTTATCATTAGGAAGCAATCAGAAAGAATACATTGCTGTAAAGGTTGCAAAATTTATTTATATTGCTAATACTTGCAATAAAGAGGGAAATTAGTTATGGTAATAATTGGTAATAAATTTAGCCTTTAATAAGGGATACATATACTGGAATAAAAAATTTTAATTCCATCAGAGAACAAACAATATTTTGTCCTTATTATGTCATGTTTGAATCGAAATTATTTTATAGCATTAAATAAAAAGTCCCATTTTTATGATAAAATGTAATTTTAAGATTTGTGATAACAACAGGTTATATTTTCTTTCATAATGAAACTAAATAATTTTCTCTATCGAAATTTATAGATGTTGTTTATACCGGTATCACATATAAGACGATAACTAAGAATAAGCTAAAATGTGAACTATAATTCTAATAATGATTTCAAAATTTTGCTGATTATATCCAATATCGAGAAAATAAAATAGCACATATTTAAATATTTGCACGTATTTAAAAACAATGAAATGACAATTGTATAATACAAAGTTACAAACAAGTTACTATATAAAAATCTATTATGAATCTAAACAAAAATATTTAATAATACCATTAACATATTTAAAGAATAGTAAACATACACGATGAATATATATTGTCAAATAGTAATAATATATTTACAATGATTATTATATACTTATGGTGGAATTATTTACTAAAATATAATTATACACGTGCACATTATTTGTAAAATAAAGATAAAAAATATGTTTAAATTACAATTACTCAAAAGATTTTAATTTATTTTATATGAATGTTATTATCGTTATGCGAGGTTTTTGCACATAATGGTTAATTTTTCAACACCCTTTATTTTGATCAAAGCAACATTTGTTTTAACCAGTTTCTTCTTTGTCTCAGACTTAAACAAATGCTGTTGTAAATCAAATATTTAAAAAAAAATTTGTACAATGATGTTGTGTTGTCAAACACATTCTCTCAACCCTTAAACTTTCAATTTATATAGCAATGGAATGTGGCTTTTTATATTTCTTTAGAAATAATCTCACATTTTTTTTCTTTGTTTAAATCAAATTGATCAGTCATTTTGAAAATGTCTTCAAATTTATCTTATTGACATTAAAGTAATATTTGATCTAGAAGTAAACGTTTTTATAAGAATGAAATACGAGAATTACATTCTGAAATTGATTCTAATTCTAAGAAGAAAAAATTTTTCTTTAATATTTTAAAATACTGCATTACTGAAAAATATGACTATGAGTTTGGGAAAACTTAAAATTTCAATATTTAGATTTTAAGCTTTCCCAAACTAGTAATAATTATTGTAATAAAAACTCTACTTATAGAAATCTTCTGTTTATAATAAATGTTCTAAAGTGAAGTCATAATATTTTAATCACTAAAAAACTTATATCTTGAAAATTTCTTTTCATTTCTCAAAAAACGAATAGAAAATTATTCATAAGTTTATGAATTACAGAAAAGTAAACTGAATTTATCACTTCACGTGCACTTCTATAGAGAAATACTTCCTTCAAATCCATGATAACCCATTCACTGTTAATCGACACACATTGACAACTGCATTATGAACAACTAGCCTATGCCATTTCACATTTATTACTTACTTTATTTAATATTTCTTCATACTGATGTAGTTTTAATATGTGGTAAATAAAGACCTCATCAGATATTGATCTTGTCATATGATAATAATTCAATCAGGAAATGCTTGTGGGATTTAGGAAATTTATTTGAATGTATGGACAACCAGAAACTCAAAACTCTATATTTAGCTTGAGAACTTCATAGACTATATTCTTAATATACTTTTCTCAGATTTCAACATTGACTAAACTCAGAGAAAAATCACTAATAACACCAGAATGATTGACTAATCTCTTTCACATTGATTAAATATTTAAGTTTAATATATTCCTTAAATAATTGACATTTTCTTAGATAAAAGAAAAATTCAATTTAAAATTAACTGCATTTTTGGTTTAATTCTTAAAACTGTAAAGTGTTGGTTACCAATAAATTAACTCAACAGTTACTAGAAATAAGTTAAACTCCTTATAATTTAGGATTTTAAGTTTTCATGATATATCAATTTACAAATTTATGCCTTTTATATATTTACAATTTTATGCCTATTATTGAAATATTAATTAAAAGCGCCAAGATAAACTAAGTTATTTGAGAAAAATAGAGCCTTCCATAGACATTAATCAAATGTTGTATTTATTTATTATATTTATAATGTTGTTTTTAAAGTTCATTATTAATTAATAATAAATCTTTCAAAGCTCTAAATATAATTATTAAAAATATATTCGTTGCATAATATCAAATTTTAGGGCAAATTTATCGTTAAATCACTTAAACTTGTTTCCTTTGTTAGAAAATTTCCATTACATAACTTAAAGTATCGGTCAATTTAAAACTAAAAAAATAATAAGTAACAAAATAATAAAAAATAAGTTAGCTCTCCCTAATTAAACATTTGATTAATAAAATATTTTATTTCCGACAAAATCCAACCCTATAAAAAAGTTAATATTTTACAAAAAAATATTATTAATCATTTAGTTAGGAAAGTTGCTTTTATTTGATAGTTTCATTAAATAAAATTAAAAGATTATTTCAAGATAATCATTTCTTTATCATATCATTTTAGAATTGGTTTTTCTTGGGTAAAGTCTTCATTAATTTTCTTCTGTGTAGTCAAAAATAGATAAATTATCAAATTTCAATGATTTCACAAATCTATATCTTGTAAGTAACTTTACAAATATTTTATGATTAAATAAGAAATTAACTGAAAAACAAGTATATCACCTAAAATATATTTAATTTCATATAAACCAATGATTTCATTTCCGTTAATGAGAATGATGGAGTAGATAAAATTGCAAAAAAACCTGTTTGAGTAAAGGATTTCTTAATTTGCAGATAATAATAAGCAAAAATGTTTTCATGAAAAATGCTTAACGAAGTTCATAAATTGAAAAAGCTAAATACTCAAAAAAATTTAAGGGACCTTTTTTTATATTGACAAATAATATCGATGTATCATTATAAGAAAATTTATTGTTAGGCTGCATTTTCAGTTACTTTATGAATATAAATTTTTGTAATGTATATTGTGTTAAGTTAAATAAATTTAGTTTATTTATTTCAGCTTAGAGATATTTAGTAATAACTTAAATTTTTTATTTTACTAATTTGTTACCTATTTTAAACAGTTTTTAAAAAATTAGAAAACATAATGAAATAAAAAGATCTTTGTCAGAAAAAGTTGCAATTCTTTAATTAACAGCAAGAGTTATATATTTTTATGCACTATGTTCGAAAAATCTTAATGTTCAGAATTTTAAAAAATATAAAAAAAAATTTTTATTATAAGTAAAAAATCTCATCCAATTAAGCATAACCACTATTAAAACTTGATTTCTAACTATTCTTTATATAAAATAGTTAATTATAATAAAACGCTTATGGTGTCTATTACAGAATCCAATTGCATCAGAATCATCTGAAAACTGACTTATGTAATACAAGTTTCGAAAGTTAAATTAATATCATAAGTTTACTGAATAAAATTAAATAAGGAAAGTAAATATAATTTTTGCTAGCAAAAAGAGACGGTTATAATCAAAATGAGAAGTATAGATTGTTATAACCAAGCTATTATAAAGCCGAAGGTCACAAAGATGAAAAATATCTCCAGTCTCTATAAATATTTATTTAGGTCAAATAGTTTCTCATTCATAAATTTATCTCAACAGAAGATAATAAGTGCCACATCCATTGTTTTATTATGTTATTGGTGATAATTAAAGCTTTTTTAAATAGGACATCTGATTATGTCTGTGATGTTTGGTTTATAAGGAATCCTGCTTTATCTTGTAGAAAACACTCCTAGATATATCTGGTAAAAGTTTTCTTGACGTCAAACTTAATTATAACAGTTTCCAGTTTTATTTAATTTTTGTATCAATTAATTTATACCTTTCTTTAAAAAGGCTAAGTGATGTTACTTCAAAAAAAAATTTAATATGTGTTTCCAGCATTGCCCAATCCAGTATTGCCCATCCTTAATAACAGTAACTTCATATATGACTTGGGATTAACTGAATCAAAATTTTCTATCCAATCTCAACAACATGGACTAAGGTTTCTTTATAAGGAAATAGCCTTAAGATCTATAAAATATATTATAATCATATAACTCTTAATTGAAGCTTGATAATCAAAGTAAAATCCATTCTTTGTTTTTAAAACTACAAAAATCAAAAAATCTTTGAACTTGTCTCATTTCAAGGCAAATCGACATACCTAATTCAATTTTTAAATTAATCTATTACTTTCCCATTAAAATTTTCTAAAATATTTATTTCATTTTATATTTGCTATAAAAAATGGAGATTTCAATTACATACTATGTGAGTTAAATTTATCTCAAAGATTTCCTCTCAAACTGTTACAAGTAAATTTTTTGTTTACTTAGAATGAAATTCAATAAAAAGAATATTTTTAAAAAAACATTTCAAAATTTATATTTGATCCAATTTAATTTCCTAATGGTCTTAAAAACGTCAATTATTTTTCATATGGCTCTGAAATTAATTTCACCATGCATTAAGATGCAAATTTATTTTATTCAGTACATGATAAAAATGTATTTAACATGTGTTTTGTGTACTCTATAAAGTGTAATTTTATTAAGTACTCTATTAATTATACATATACAAAAAAACATAAACTTAGAACAAGATAATTAAAATACTTACTACAATTGCACTTTCAGAAAAAATGTTTGGAAAATTCATTTTAACGTTATATATTTCTTTATACTCGGTACTAAACTCATTAGGTAGTACATAATATTTAAAAATCTAAATAATAATTATTTATTCGTGACGACTTTATTAGTAATATGGTGTGAAAAATGATTGAAATTGATTCACTATTGAATTGCCAAACTGTCTCATACGCTTTCACATTTAAATGTTAAATTTTAAACTATAATGAGTTCTTGAGAAAATCTCCTTGATGTACTTAAAATACTTTAATGTGTTAATTATACTTGTGATGTAATATTTATAAATATTAACCAACTTGCTGTGATTATACCAACTCGTGTGCGTGGGAGAGGGAAGTACTATTGCATCAGAAACTTGATGCATGGCTTCAAGGGCTTAGGTGCTTTTGGTCAATTAGTATGGTGTTACATCATAATCCATCAGGATGCTCTAACTCTTTACAACAAACTTATAAAATTTGGTAATATTATTCAGAATATTATACATGTTGATAACTTATAATGAATAGAATTATCTTACTTTCCGCATGGGAATACTCTTACATGCAAAGGTTGTTTTCATTCGAATACATTTAAGATTTAATAAGTAATTATATTCTATAGAATGAATCATTAACATATTTAAATTTTATTATTATTATAAAACTTTTCAAAGATTTTGAAATGTGAAAAGTATATGTTTTCAAATTTTTTAATTATTTTAGAGAAACTATTGATTTTTATATAATGAAATATTATTTACTTCCATTCATAAGTTCATTTTCTTACATTTTAAATTGATATATGATATACGTTTTACAGGCCAAAGTCTGCTGCTAACAGTAATTAACAGAAATATGTCATTGATTCAATGATTCATAATTTCCTGTTACAAATTCAGCAAAATTCACTCTTTGAAGTTGTTTTTAATGATACACCAACTTTTTTTATATTTTCAAAAGTTTACTTCGTAAAATTTTACCGAAATATAAAACATATATATGTGTGTGTCTCTGTGTACGGATTAACACAATCAATGATTAATCTCAAAATCTGTTACTATCACAATTCAAACAAAACCAGAAAAAAAGAATTAAAAAACATGATTATTATGAATATTCGTTAATATTTTTTAATTATTCTTTCAGATATACATCACAATTTCCCTTCTGTGACACAGGGAATAGTTTTAATGGAATTCAGAGTAAAGGCGCATTTATTTTCTTCTCAAATAAACAGTTTTATTTTCATGTCAAAATTTAGAGCAGCAGCTCAAATTTAATACTGCCGTGTTCGTCATCAATTTTTGTAAAAACAAGACAAGTATCTGGACAATAAAATATCTTTTACAAGAGTTATATACAAAATTGTCTAAGGAAGTTTTTTCATCATTAATGGTATCCCCATATGAATGATAACATTAGCACGGGATTTGAAAGTGCATTCTCCGTTTCCTAGATTTTCACCGCTTCAAATTATTGAATTAAATAGCTGCTAATCGTAACAGACTGGAATCATACTGTACTTTGCTTAGGTGTATGACTCAAATTTTGTCGAAGAACAGAACAATACAATTCTCTGTTTGTTGATTTTGAATCATCTATTGCAAATTAGCATGTTTACAAAATTCAGGGTCACATAGAAAAATAAAAATGCCCTAATTTCTTATTAAATCCATAAAACAGTTTATTTTAAGCAAATTTTAAGCTATAGATAACAGTTAACTTGATTAGATCGATTTTATAAGTGTTTTTACAAAATCAAAATTGCGTGTTTTTTCCACTTTTTGGCTATTATATTTCTTATATTCTACAATTTGGTGTAATTACATCAAAATTACATGTATATCATTGAATTTAATAAATATTATTAAACTGTACATTTTTGTGTGTGTACATTCTTAAGAAGCAAATATTCATGGGATATAATAAATTAATAATGAGACAGTTCAAAATAGTCAGTTGATGCTACAGTTACTGAGAATTTGGCCACATAGCAAAACCTGCAAACGAAAACCATTTTGTGATCATTGCGCAAGAAATTCTAAAGCAGAGTCTGGAATGAAAGATGTATCTAGATATATCAATGTAACCAAACTAGTCGATACTTAAATTTTACCAGCATATTATATTTCTTGCCCAACCTACAGATATAAATTTAGCCATGACTAACAATAATACAAATTTTTTAACATCCAAACAGCGGCTAAAAATCATACAAATAAACTTTAATAAATTTAAAACTCCTACTGATCTTCTAAAAACTACATTAAAGTAACTCGAACCTCATCTCGTTATCATTCGGGAACTTTATGTTGATCCAAAAACATTCAAAGAATGACCCAAACTTGTCTTAGCTGGCTTTTTAACAATTAAAAATCAGCAATTCAGATTATTAACCCAACTTTTAAATTTGCTCTTCTAAATACAACAGGAAAAACAGTAGATGCTAAAATTAAACTCAAAAATCATTATCACACAATTACTTCAAGATATTCTCCCTCTAACTCAATATACGCAAACCTAAACGAGAAAAAAGTGGTTAATATCACATATACATTAGATGAACTTTTTCAAAATCCAGAATTCTCCTCAATAAGAACTGATCTAAATACATATAGTCTAATTTGGGAGTACCCCTACAATGACAGCAGAAACGACATAGCCCACAGATTCGTTTTAGCAAAGAACCTTTACATTTTAAACTAGCTAGAGATCCTAGCCACTTTTATTAATAGTCGAAGACAGAAAGAATGGCTAGACCATCCACTAGCTTCACATTCAAGCTTAGCGAACAATAGATACTGGTAGATTTTAAGAAACTTTGAGTGACAATAGATAAATACAAGTAATGATTAAAGAGGAAGTGAAATATTTCAGAGTTTAAAAAGATATGAGATTGATTATGGGAATAACAATAATTTCATTCTTCTTCTCATCTCATCTGATGATTACCTAACTTCGATCCTTGATAACACCGGTGATCAAGAATCACTTGAAATTGCTATAATTGAATTACTAAAGACAATTAAGAGTTTCTGTGACGAGACCTATAAGATCAGATGGCAAGTTTTCATATCTGCACAAACTTGGTGGACATCAAGTTACACAAAACTTAAAAAGTACATTAAGAGATAGAGAACGAAAACGCCAATCTGATATGGACTAAATGTTAAAAATGTATAGAAAATGGGCATAAGATACAAAAAACGTAGCTTTAAATCCATATGAAACGCTTATAGAGAAACTTTTACAAAATCAGTTGCTCCTTCAAACTTCTTCTGCGAAGCAAATAGTAGCTTGAAGGTTAATCTCAATGTGGTTGCTAATAATATTCTAGGAGAATAATTCCCAGCAGCATACTCTCAATGTTACCCCACTGACTTCTCTTAAGATGATTCCCGATTTAGGAAAGAGGAAATCTCCCAAATCATCAAAAATCTGCCAAAAGGCAAAGAACTAGGATACAATGTAACTGACAACGTTGTTCAGATTATCCAGACGTTTTCATAACTTCATTCATATCTTTCTCAATAAATGCCTTCTTTTGAAGTATTTCCCCTAATATCTGAAACTATTGTTACGCACAAGTTTTTTCAATTACTATTTGCAAAGAACTGCATCATTTCTTTTGCTTCAAGGAAAGATTAAGCAATGTAATTTTTTCCTTTATTATTATACTATTTTCAGTTATTCATCATCTTAC
The DNA here is from genome assembly GCA_026290005.1 of Latrodectus geometricus. NCBI lineage: Eukaryota > Metazoa > Arthropoda > Arachnida > Araneae > Theridiidae > Latrodectus > Latrodectus geometricus. The sequence goes on from JAPDSC010072170.1 coordinate 21,520, forward strand.
TGATAAAAATTAAATTATTACTTTATAACAGCAACTGATTACACAGAATGCAAACTTATTTTTCTTCGCAAACGAAGAGTTATTTGAAAACGAGAATTTCTTGTGAAAGATGAAATTAATTTTTCTATTCTTTATATTTAAGTACTTTAATTGCAGCTTATAATTATATTCAATTATTCTTCCTATTTTTACTATCATTTTTAAAACTTTTTGGCAGTAGTTCAAATAAGTTATTATTTCATTGGCACCAAATGAGAAAATTCATAGCAGGTATAGCCATATAACTTTCGGAACAAATACTTTTGATGCTGTAGTAATTAAAAGCATTAATAAAAGTAATATGGTTATGAACTTGTTTTAAAAGAAAAAGAATAAAAAAATACACAGAAATACAAACAACAAATAACAACGAACAGCATCAATTTTTCTTTGAAATTTGTACTTTTTGTCCCATGGGAACTAAATAATGAGCTTTTACAAACAATCTAATTCTTTAAACTATAAATATCAAGATATAATACTTATATAATTAATTCCCTTGATAAATTTGAAAATATCATACAAAATGATATTTGTTACTGTTTGTTCTGGAATTTCATTTATAGATTTTTATGCATACTTAATGCCATTCAATAAAGAGTATTTTTAAAAAAAAACAATAGTTAGTTAGAATGTTTTAATTAATAGTTTCTTATTAATATAATAGCTTTCACTCATATACCACATATGAATTATGCAATATTTTATTCAATAGAATTTATTTTAATTTTATTTTTGTACACGTCCCCAGACAAAAGCTTTAATTATTTCTTATTAATACTTTGTTTTTCTTTCTTTTCCTGGTTTGAAGTCTATTGTATAAATTTTAAACTAATTAACAACGGATGGAAAAGACTCCAGAGTACCTTATAAAAGTACTCCATTTGTTTATTGTCTTACTGTAAAACAATATAATTTAAAATAAAGCAAAAGGACTTCTTTTAAAACAAATTTTCTCGCTAATCTAATGAACGCATTTCTTAAACTTTTTATAAAAACTATTTGTATATTATTACCTCTATTTCATTCTATAAGAATAAGATAAAAGAAAAAAACATTTAGTACGTAGATTGTTTCACATAAATTGCCATATTATTTTTAAATAGATCAAGCTTCATTTATAAAAATAAAAATAATGTACCAAAGTATCTACAAGTACAATGTCAACATGTAAAAAACTTACATTGTGCTGCACAATAAAAATAACCAGCAGACCATCCAGCCAAGGAATTATTAACAATTTGATTAAAACTAAGAAGCTATTAAAATATAATGGTATTATCAGTCACAAAGTGATTTAGTCATAAATTTATTAGACAAAGATATTCCATATATATAAATCTCTTATTCCAATGTAAGATGTGCAAATATCAGACAGTGCAATATCTATTGATATTATAAGGCGGACATTAACATAAAAAAGAGATTAGTAAGGACAAAAAGATTACAGAATCAATCGTATGTAATAAATAAAACATATAGTCTATTTGCTATCACCCTTCACTGAAACAAAACATATTTTACAAGGAACATATCAATTCTAAAGAAATATAGTTGGAACATTCCTATACAATTCTCATTTAAAAATTCTGAATGCTTGTTTGTTCCGTCTCATTAATTTATTGTCTTACAAAAAAAATATGACAGGAATAATTTATGTGTTCTATATAAGTTGATCTGGTAAGTCATTGGAGCCTATCATTTCATGGCAGTATAAGATTAATGAATCTGACTAACAAAAAATGTGTTACAAGTGGGTGAAATATAATTAAACATTATCATGTCAGAATTACAGAAATTAATTTTCAGTATTCAAAACTCAATTACTATGATATATTATAAATTTCATATTGCCCAAATCATCTGTTATATACGCTGCTGGGCTCCCAAATTGCAACACTATGAAATACAAGATATAGCACAACAAAATTTATTTTGTAGATAGCATGTTGACCTAGTATCAAATGATTAAGCTTATAGACTTCCGTGAATTGTGGTTCCTGCCAAAATCAGTTACAAAAGTAGCCGCCATTGTTGGCGATCACGGCTGCCACATACCTAGGAATTGATTCAAAGAGACATTGGTTGTGTCCTTGGGGTACTGCAGACGAAACAGATTCCACACATGGCCAAAGTTGATCTGGTGTGGTAGATGGGGATATAATTTGAGTCAATCGTTGAGCAACCAAGAACCACATGTTTTCAATCAGTGTAAGATCTGAAGATCTAGTAGGCCAAGGAAGCAATTCAATCTGGTCGTGCATTAAACTGTTGAAATATGGCTGTGAGCAAGCCTTGAATGTAAAGAACGACAACTGGCTCCAGCACCTCAGAGCTGACTGCTTAAAGTACCAGCAATGCGTACTAGAGTAGTACAAGAGTAATATCCAACACAGCCCTGAACCATAATAGCCAGTGCAGGACCAATATGACTGTGCATAATGCAGCAGCTCGGCATCCTCTCTCCACGGTGTATCAAGACTCGAATGCGACCATTGTGGTGTTGCAGACACAAGCGTGCCGTAAAGACAATTGCATTCAGTTCTGTCATCCACATCTTCTTTCATCACATCATTGGTGGCACAGACATCTGTGATTCTGCGTCAAGGGTAGACGAAGAAATGGACGTCTTGCAGACAGACCACTCTGCAGTAAACGACGTCGAATCGTACGAGCAGACATTGGATGACGCGTTACAGTGCTGTGTTATGGTTCGTGATGTGGTTGAGCAAACCGTCACTGCCATGCAACCAATTTGCTTGTTATCACGTGAAGTGGTGCATTGAGGTGGATGCAATCGAATACTTCGTACCCTCCTGCATCCAACAATTACATATCCGGATTACAGTTATTTTGCTTCGTTCAACACGACTACTGATTTCCCTGAATGATTATCCGCTACCTCGAAATGCTCCTATTCTTCCTATGTCGAAGCAGTATGCTTGATCAAAAAATGATCGCTGTTTTCTACGAACTGAACTTGAAATCGCCCAAATGTCCAATCCTGGTATAGCGCTTTGAAATGGAGCCACAGGTGCGTGTGATGTGCATCTGCGCTGAAATTCTAATCACTTGCATCTCACCTCCGTTAATGCATGTTGTAAATTTCATGTCATTTGCATGCTTCCTTCAGAGTGTTGCAATCACGATGGCCAGCAACTTCAATAATAATTCCAAATAACACTATCCATTTAAGCTCCATGATAATTATCAGATCACTATAGATACTTATAACTGATACTATTAAGATTTGAATTTAAAATATATATGCAGCCGATTTGTAAATGTAACTATATGATTATAAGTAATTCTTGAATATAATTGTATTTCCCAGAATACGTGACATCAATGAAGTTTTAAGTTATGAGTAAATATTAAATCTTACATTGTATCAGATACTTGCACTATAGATACTTATGGTCATGTACTATTAAGATTTTAATTTATTGACCACTCATATACCAATTGGCAAACCAAAGTTTGGATTTATGAAACATTTACACATCTGGTGAATTTTTAACACATAAATAATAAGAATTTATGAATTTAACAGTATTTCCCATCATACGTGCTTGCAGTTTAACTTATGAAAAAATACCAAATCCAATTAACATTTACAATATATTTGAATATGTATTCTTCCATTTTAGATTGAATTATTATTAACCAATAATGCAATCTAGATTAACTATAATATACATTACAACTTACATGCAGAACATTTTCAATAAGCCTTTCAACATTATACAATAACATTTTGTTTATGAGATAAAAGTCACTTCAAAGTATCTTAGTGAAACTTTTACACTTTGACGACTTTATTCGTGAATTATTACATTATATGAGGGTTTTGATTATTTGGAGTGTATTTTTAGTTCTCTTTAGTTAACTAATTTGTATGCTTGGAAAATGAATCTTTTATTTTTTTCAGAGCAGTTTTATAAATCAAACCAATTTACAATAAAATTACCTGAGAAGTATTGAAAAGAGTAAGTACTACACACATTGTGACATTTCGGCTTTTGCCTAAAGGCAATTTAGCTTACCTATTTACATCAATATATGCAATTTTGTAATGAAATATCGAATAATATAAAATACAATCTCCGTTACTAAATACAAATGACAAAAA
>JAPDSC010072184.1:0-18925 GCA_026290005.1 Latrodectus geometricus
AAATTAGTCATTAGTTAACTCCTAATTTTAAAAATAAAATTAGGAGTGAGATAAAAAAAAATAAATTTAGTTATGAGATAAAAAAAAAAGTATACATTTTTTTATTAATTTAATTACAATAATTCGTGATCCATTTTATTGTAAACTTGATCCAATGCAACTCGATATAATGTAACTCTATAAATACGAAATGAATAGTTTTCATTGTCTTTGTTTTATGATCATGATTTAAACACATACATCATTGCAGTTCAGTGTGTTTGAAAAGTAATTCAAGATATGTATCTTATGAAGCTGCGATGAAGAAATACTATAAACAGACAAAGTACAGATGACACAGGAGATTTCCCAACAATTGACTCATTATTTTCACCTGCAAAGGAATAAATACAATATTAATAAATGATATGAAACAATTTTAGAACAAAAATACATCTTTTGTTTTTACGGAAAACACATTCTACTGTATATATTAAGATATTATATAATAGCATTAATGTATTCAAAAAGTATTTACATTACAATTAGCAACAGCTTTTGAACATGAAACAAATACTATATTCAAATCAGCTTTTATTATGTAATGTAAATGGCTGTTTTATTCAAATGCTTCTTTTAATGAAATCGTGTCTTGTGTGTATGAATGTTAATGTATGAATGCAATATTCAGAATAATTTTGTGTGTAATAAATAATAGAAGGGCATTCTAGAAGACATGAATTGATTAGTAAAATATTCACTTTTAATAAAGTTTTCATTTTCTAAGGATCACAAACAGTTTTCTTTTAATGAAGATCGAAAATTATAATGGATGCTTATTATTTTTCTACATTATGGAATCCACAAAATAACTTATTTTTAATGTATTAAAGATAGTTTAATAGAAAGCATATTTTTATTATAACAACAAATGGAAATAATTTTTTACGTACATACCATAATGAACAATGCAAAAGAAAAATCAAATTTAAAACTGACATTTAAAATTTATTAATATTGTAAATTTTAATGTATATAATTAATAAGGTCTTATATTAAATAATGTAAAGTTTTGATTATAAACGAGTACGAAGAAAAATAATTGCAAATTGTTGATCCGAATAATCAAAAATATTTAACAACAAATCGAAATGTCCAAAACATTTTGGGTAGATTGATTTCTTTATGTACATAATCAAACAACTTTACATAAGAACTACAGCAAATAAAAATTGCTATTTTATATTTTCGTTAATAAATAATATTAATGTTCCATTTCCAGGATTTGTTAAAAATATAGTAAAATACATGTTTAGTCTGTGACAGTTAATTTAATAATATAGAATTTTCTTCGTGGAAAGATATAGAGTATGTCTAAATTTTATTTTTTACTAAATGAAAATTTTTGAAATATGAATTTTTTTAAATTCGAATATGAAATTTTCACAGTACCAATATGATCTTTTGAAAGTTAATCAAAAATAATTAAAATCAAACAATTTATAAAAGTTAGTTTAAGCTTACATTGATAAAAATTATCCACTAATTTTTATTTTATTAATAATTTGAACTATTTCAAAATTATTAATTATTTCGTATGGTGAAGTAAAATAATCTATTGTTCTTTTGTATCATATATTTATTCTCCTTATAGAAATTACATTAAATATATAAATTTAGAAAATTTATTTAAATATATAAATTTATTTAAATGCACAAATTTAGTAAGTTATTATATGAAATGAAATTTTCAAATATAGCATGTACTGCAGTTAATTTAATTTTACAAATAGTATTAAATGAAGAAAAGTCAGAGAATGTAGCAATTCCTGAGAAGAATATCATTTGTTATAGACAGTTGTTAATATCTAAATATTTCTAAAATTTCTAAACATGTTCTATTCTACAAATGAAAAGTGTTTCAATTTTACAATCAATTTAATATAATCCAGGGAATTATTTCCTGTATTTTATCTAAAGCAAAACCAAGTTTTCTTACAATTTACATTAAAATTAGCAAAAAATATATTTATATATCAATATCATTTTCTATACAATCACTAGCTGAGTATATTCAGCATCTATCTGAGTATAATTTATTTAAAAAAAGAGTTGAGAGATGATATAAATATTTAGCCTGCAGTTCCACTTATTGAATGATTGATTCCAATTTTGATTTTAAAGTATTTTAACAATGGGAATCCCATTTAAACTGTGCTGAAATAAAATTAAAATCATAAAAAAAACTAATTTTTTATAAAAAAATTTAAACATAGTTTCTTACACAATAGTTTATCATGCAAAACTTTGAATATCATGTAGAATCGGACTATATTTAAGCTGAAATGTATGCAACAAAATAATTCATTCTTTCTTAAATTAAATTTTAATTTAAAAGCATAGTTACTTAAATATTTGAAAAATTAACCATAAAAATTGTGAATACGCTACAATGAACATCTATTTGAAAAGACATTTTCTCCTGAAGAATTCTAGATTACTGATTACTTGGCTAAAAGCTCAATTTAACAAAAACTCTTAATGTTTCAGAAGTATCTTAAGCCAGCATACTTTAAAATTATTATGAATTGTAATATAATTTAAATTAATATTCATTCTAAAATCATAATTTGCTTTTCCTGCAAAAATTGTTTATTGACGTCAAATATGATTTATTTGTCTTACTTATTAACTTTCTTGAAACTACTCAGGTGCGAACGAATGTAAAACTGTTATCAATGTTTTATAGAATTTTTCACAAGAAATGTGAATTTTTGATAAGAATTGATGACCAGTTGCAGTGAAAGTCGTCAGGGTTACATTGCAGAAAGGATAAGAAATGATTCCTAAATTTGTAGGAAACTTTATTTAATGAAAACACTTGCCCTATGATTCAATAAGACAGGAAGCACATTAAAATAAGTTAAAGAATAAGTTATTAAATTGGGAAATGAAAAGGCTTCTTTTAAATAAGGAATAGCGAAAACCATTTTAAATAAATTTAGAAATGTTTTTGCTTTTCTTCTATTTCCTTAATTTATTGAAGCAATTTCAGTGGCTGTAGCTTACACATAATATCGTTACAAAAAATATAAATTGAGTAAATATTTATATGAATGTCTTATACTTCTGTTTAATTGCTTGTGTTATTTTTATTTAATTTGTGAAATTATAGTCTAAACAACTCTTATTTTGTAAAATTAGCTGTTTAAAGCAACTGAAAAATTAGTCTGTGATATCTAAGATACTTTGACGACCTTGTACGATATTTTTAATGAGTTGGCGGCATTTTTGAAAACCAAACATAAGTTAACCTTTAAGGAATTCGAGTTGATATGGCCAATGAAATATTCTAGTTTTCACCGGTCTATTATAGGAATGTACTTGAAAATTTAAGGACATGTACCAAAGAGGTGTAAATATAGGCCTCAGTCAAACAATCAGCTAAAAGTGTTTTAAACGCCTAGGTTATCAGCTCTGTAAATTGTAATCTTGCATGTACTCTGTATAATATAATAGTAATTGTAGCCAGTTTGAAAGCATTAAACTAATTATTGAAATTATTACGAATGAATGAACTCTAAATATAAAATGTGTTTTCGTTGAAATAAAACTAATTTTCTTTACTTAAGAATCATCAATTATTCGTTGCTACGAAAAAAAAAATATTAACACTCTTAAATGAATTTTATAGTGATCAGAAAACAAAAACTGAAAGAAAGAAAATTTAGGAAAACATTAAAACATTATTTGGTAATATTAGCAAAAAGAAATTTTTCGTACAATTATTATTTTTGAGTAAATTTTTTATTTATAATATGTTAGATTACTATGAAAAGTACACCAAAATACAGTACAATCTTTCCGATACATATAACTACACAATAAGATATATAATTACATACTTGTTATACATATGAAACTGCAAAAATGTTTTTGTGTGTGTGTTATTAATTAAATAAATTATTTTGAACTTTTTACATTCAGTTTAATTTGGCTTCCTCAGTTTAATATCGTGTTGAATTTTTTATTCTTACTATTATATTTGTTGATATATTTCATGCATTAATATACACACGTGACCATAAATTAAAGATAATGCAGCAACCGTCAATTAGATGTGCAGAAACAAAACAATCGTGATTTATTTATAAGACAGTGTATTAAATAATTGAAAAAGAACAAAGTTTGTAAAGCAACAAGAACGAGAAAACCACGGTTATAGCTCCCTAGAGCACTTTTTAGCCACACATCGCCTACATAACAACTGAACAGTACGTTGTTGGTATGATGATAAATACAATCTGTACAACGCAGATGGATGCTGAGGATTACATTACTGAGTTGTACTTGGAGCAGAGAACTTCCCTCAGCATGAAATTATCTCCGAAGTTGCGGTAAAGATAAGGGATGGTTGATGGCTGCGATTCACCTGTCTAACATATCCTATGCTTGCTCTATTGGATTCAAATCCGCTGAGAATTCTGGCCGTTCCATACAAGCTATATAATTTGATTGAAAATAGTCGTTGATGATGTTCGAATGATAAGGAAGACATTGTCATCCATAAATGCAAATCTAGTGCCCACGGCAGCCTTAAGCAAAAGAATGTGTTGTTCCAAAAAGATGTTCTGATAAATCGGGACATGATACATTTAATAATAAATTTATTGGGATATAATAAATTTAATGAGATCTGCATGTTCAATTTGGAACAATTACAGGCTTTGACCTGCAATTGCTCCCATTTGAAAATGTAGGTCTGTTCTAGAGTCCACTATAATTCCTCACCATGCCCAGCGTTACCTCACCACTGTAACCTCAGCGTTCAATGATGGTCTCTTGGTATTACTGGGTACTTTACATTCTCACACGAACGTTTGAAATGAATCGGTCTGCAGGCTAACTCTCAACTCTTCGAAAAGCAACATAAATCCACTGTGACAGAGAACATGTTCTCTATTCCAGGGTAATGGCTGGTGACAGTGAGTTAGTTGCCTTGAGCGAAACACATCTGACATGTCATCGAGCATATAGATGCTAACGCGTCAAACGTCTTCACTCTGTTTTCTTTGAAACGATCCTACCCGTGTCTGATGATAGCTAAAATTACATGTCCTCTGCTGTTTTCCATCCGTTTCTTTTGGTAGTTACTTTCAAATATCGGTCGTCGTTTGTAGTTGTCACTCGTGGCAACCTGTACTATAACATCTACAGACATTATTATCATCTTAGAATCATTGTTACACCCTAGAGATAACATTCAGGTTGATTCCGGGTTCTTCTGCTACTGCCATCTAAGTATGTTCGCATTCCAGTTGGCCGATAATTCTACCACGTAAAAAATCCATATGCGTCCTTTGTGTCATACTTCTTGGCACTGAGCAGTCGTAAGGAAAGGTTGTAATCATTTTTCCTTTTTCGCCTCAAGTCCTTATATTCTCCTCTTTTGAACTCTAGTCACAATGACGAGAGTTCAAAAGAGGATAACCACCTGATGCTCGACGTCATCAGGTGTCTTCTTGTAATTCGCATATTATACTTGACCATGTGTGTGATATTTATACTTGTGGCATTTTTCCTTTTGCATTCAATTATTTTGTGCTTTCGGATTATCCATAAATAATAGACATGTGTAAAGTTTATAAAATTTTAGTCACCAAAATGCGGGAAAAGAAAAAGTTTGTGTTAAATGTTAGTAATTTTGGCAATGATTCAAAAAGCATGTCATTTATTAATCACATTCAGAATTGAATTGATTTATTACATCGGTTATATTTATTATTTTACATTTTCGATAAATTCAACGGAATTTTTATCCTTCATACTAAAATTTAGTTTCAATTTCTTATCAATACCTAAATTAGTTTTATTAAAGACAAACACATGATTTGAAATCAATAAGTTAAATTACACGGACATATACAGAATTCATTGATAAAATAAGTTGAAAAATATAATTTTAATTATTTTTTGTCCCATTTGTGGTTTTCCACTGCTTTATTATTTTGAGAATATCAGTTAACATAAATTACACTTTATTTCAATTTTAAAGAAATACTATCATAGATTCAATTTAACATTTTAAAGAATGAAATAAAGATTGAAAACCATAAAATCTTTCCTGAGAGATATTCAATACGTTATAACTATTATCAGTTTAAATCCTAAAGACTATTAATTATTTATTTATTTTTTGTTTAACTAGATTTATTGCAAAAAAATAAATAAATAAATTCCATTACTGTTTTATGTTATTGCAAGACAAATACATTTTTTAAGTACTAATGCACTTAATTATAGTAACTAATTTTAAAGTAAAATTATTTGGATAATGTGGTCATATTAATTTCAGTTAATATATACACACATTATACATTTACATGTTCGTATCTATATTTACATTAAGCATCTTAAAAACATCATTTCATGCCCAATTCTATTGGAACAGCTGTATGTTTATGGAAATATTTCATAATTATTCTAATAATGACATAGAATTCATTATTTTTCATTATAAATTCAAAATACTTTTACGTTATTTTAAATACTTGAGCATAATTGAATAATAGATTTTTCAGAACAATAATTTCAAAGAAATTATTATGAATTATGTTTGTAGCAACCAATTGTTAGAACAGGCCTCCAAGTTATAGTTATGAATTTATTTACCTTTAGGTTTTAAAATTTGTGAGAATTCTTCCTTAGGCTGAAAATTTGGATGCTGATCAGCAGGGTCTTGAGGAGAATAATCTATGCATAAAATTATATATTATTTTGTCAGATTAAATAATAATTTATAATCACACATAAAATATTGACTAAAAATTTATTTGAAATTTGGGCCAAAGAAACATTAAAATTTGTTATGGAAGTCTTACCTATATGTTATAAAAATGAAAGGCATAAAATATTGTTAAATAAAATACTTGTCTTAAAATAAAGCAATTTCTTTGCTGTTATAAATTTATTTAATTTACTTGAAAGCTTATAAATGACTTTTTTGTATCCTTTATTTTAATAAACATTCAAAACTTAATTGCACTCTAAGTTTAGTTTAAACCATTTTCCATGTTTACTACTAGTTTATATAATTTTATACTGGTTAGAAATATATTTAAAGAGTCAATTTGAAAAAAAGCTAAGGAAATTGCAAGCATATATTTAGAAATTTTTATTTAAGATTAATTGCGATTATTAAACACCGTGTACATAAAGTTAAAATTATTTAAGAATTTGAACTATTTGAATAATTAAGGAGTTATAAGAAAACAAATGTTGCTAAAAAAATCAATATGGATGGTTTTTTTTTTACATTAAATGATTTAATGGTTTTAGATATCATTTTTGTTTCTGATTAATTTTTCTGATATATATATCCTGTATTGTTGTTTTGATCATCAGTTAGCAGCACTTCCAAATTTGATATCAAAAATTTTGAAAGGTTATTCTATAGAAATAATTTTGATTTGAAAATATTAATACCTCTTTCCAATTACCGAAGTATCTGAAAATATTTTATATTATATTATTTTATTATAACTTAATTAATGGAAATTTTTAGTTTCATAAATGTTTTACGTGCAGGATTTATCACATAATCCGATACATATTATGCGACATTTTACATTTAAATTTCACTCCATTTTTTTTCCTTCAAAACAAACAAACTAATATGGATTTTTATTTCAATAATCTATAAATTTTATAAGATTTTCTGATATAGAATTGAATAGAAAAAACCTTGTTATTAGCAATTTATTAGTATATTGAAGGCGAGATATTCAAGTAGAATTTTTATTTTCCCTTATTGCAAATTAAGATAAAAAGCTAAATTGTAGCGCTCTATAAATAATGAAAATTGACATTTAGATTACTTCACTTATCTCCGATGGAAACAATTCTATTTTTTCATGTAATTAACATTTAATTTTTCACGAGAAAAGTACACCAATCTTAGTACATATTCAATTTACAATTTCATAATATACGGTTGAATGGTGACACATTTATTTGTGAAATTTGAAATAAATTATAAAAATGATGATACGTTTTAAATGGACATGAAAATACATTGAATGGAATAGTTTAGTTTTTATAGTGAATAGTTGTATGTAACCATACGAAACTATGTTAAGTCTATAAATAATTGTGATGTAATTATTTAGATTTTTCACTTCCATAGAGATTTCTATATTTTATTGTAATCATGACTAAGAACTTCCCATGAAAAATTCAGAAGTTACGATGCAAACAGATTTACAATTTCTTGACTTAAAATTAATAAAAGTCATTATTTGCAAACATTTTGTGGTTCGTTTGAAATTTGTATGCAATTATTTTTATAATTTTAAACTAAATGTTATGTACTCTATAAATAATAAAAGAATATAAATTATTCTGCACGCCATACAAACAGCAAAGTTTTTACTAGTAGTAATTTTTTTTCATACGAAAAATGATGGGAAAATATTTATATTTTTATTAAAACTTAATTGCTATCAAATTGTTATAAATAATACTTGTTGTCTGCAGAATTGAAAATATGCTTTCACTATGTGGAAAAATATTTATTCACTTAAAATGATGAAAATTATTTATTCACTTAAGATGCTGAAAAATAAACAATGGATCGAAGGCTATATTTTTGGGTTATCCGAAGAGAAATATTGTTATTCAATTTTTAAAAGAAGATGCAAAAATCATGGTTTTAATATTTTTACACACGTAAAATATGTGATATTATTAATATGCAAAGAAAAAAACGTCAAAGTTTATATTTGATTGGGAAAAAGGCAAACAATATATCCCCAACAAATGTACCAACACCTCTTGGTAAATTTAAAGTCGAACCTCATGTTTTAGAGGAAAATCCTAGTACCCCAAAAACTTTTGTAAAATCTTTAAATATCTCTGTTGGAACAGTGAACAAAATTATAAAATCTGATTTAAAGTTTATCACAGTAAAAAATGCACGATGTTCATATTTCGAACATCGTGCTTTTTTTACTGTGATCGTAAACATATTTCTCATCGTTTTCATTGAAACATATTTCTCAATAAAAAACTATGTGTAGATTGATGTATTAAGTTTACTTGTCGGGTGAAAAAGGAAATACGTAGTTACAGTTATTGAAACTTGGATATACTTATTTGACTGCAGAAAAAAAGATCGATTTACTATCTGAAAAAAAAATCTTAACAAGTTAATTTAGAGAAAACAGGGAAATTTTTTCTAAAGATATTATGGTTTTTAGTGGTATCTTATAAGTAAAGACTTAAAATAAGGAAAATAACAAAACTGCCAAAATTAATTCGGACTTCTATCAAAAGTATGTTTTAATTCATATCTACAAAGAATAAATTCCTTTATCCAATTAATCATTGTTGTGTCAAGTTCCAAGCCATAATCATAAGTCAGGATAAGTCTCCAATCCATAATTCTGAATCCACTACTCTATTTTTCAGCAAATATGAAAAATTAAACCAGAATTGAAGCTATTTAAATTAACCCCACACAAGTACCATCACGTTTCAAATATTGATTATGGAGCATTTTTACTTTTAAAACAAGCTCTTTATAAGTGGTATCCCAAAACAATGGATGGTTTCTCGAAGATTGTGAAGGAAGAGTGGAACAATGCCATGTTTTCATGTTTTGAGAAAGGGACTTTTATCTTGGGAAACAAGATGTAATATGATAGTTCAATGAAAAGACTACCAGATTGAAAATATAAGAAAAAAAATACTTACACTTATTTCATATCTTTACAAAATCTTTATAAAAGTGCGTGAATATCCTCTTTAAAAGTGATAATTTATTATATTTACACTTTAGTATAAATTAATTTTCTCTCATGTTTAAACACTTTACATATTTTTAACAAATTTCACTTTTATTCATTATCATACTGATTTAAAAAATATTAAGACTTATAAGTAATATAATTTTAATTATAAAAATATTTAGTAATTTATAAAATGATTATGAACCAAATTATTTTTTTATTTAAATACTAAAATGTTATGGCCTTTTTATAACATAAAGCATACGACTTTCAAAAATCATTAAAAAAAAGTATTATTAAAATGTAGTTTTTGTAGAATTTTAAAGGAAAAAAATTTAAGAAAATAATAATGTATTTCAACTAATATTAAATTATCCCTAAAAAGAACTTTATTGGATTTGTTTTTATTCAGCCTTTTTTAGAGAAATAAGTGAAGAATCGAAGTCAAGTTAGATTGAGAAATAAATATTTTAAATAAGAATTCCAAAAACTAAAAAGAATTAAATAAAACCTTCTTGTTCCACTGAGCAAATATAAATAATAAATATTTTGTCTAATTAAAAAAAAATAACGGAAAGATTTTTATTTATGTTCCAAGTGAAAGAAATCGAATTTTAAAAAGAACTTTAAAGGAAGAAGAAAATGGAAAATAAAAACATTTTGTTTAGAGGTATTATGATTGCTTCCACAAAGAATTGATTAATTTTAATAACTTCGCTGTGATTTTCCAAAGAACATACATTTCTTAGGGGAAAAATAAAATAGCGAGATAAATAATAAAATAGCCGGATAAAATAAGCATAGGAAATCGTGTCATGACATTTCCGCCAAGACTTTCTTCGGAGTAATGAATATTTTAAATTAGGTTTCTTCCAGACAAGTACAGGAAAAAAAAGGAATTTTTTAATAAAAAAAATAATCTATCTCCTGTCATCCGTTTTGATAAAGTGGATTTTAATTAATTCCTGTTTCTTATTTAAAATGATTTATACTAAATTTTAAGAAATAAGATGAAAAATTAAAACAGATTTTATCAGTGCATTTTTTTACTGAATCACATACTTCAAATTTAAAGTTTTCTGTCATATTCAGAAATCATTTAATATTTGGTATCATATATATTTTGGTATTTGCTTCGTTATTTTTAATTATGTGACACTGAAGTTCTTGAAGTCATTGAAATAATTAATCATAATAGAATACCCACTTTATTTGAATTATGCTATAAATGCTGAATTAGAATATGCAAAAAAACCCCAAATTATTTAGATGAGAACATACTTATTATATCTTATGTTGGTTAAGAAACAAAATTTATTCTTGCATTATACTTTTTTAATACACTGAAAGTAATTTTGTGAAATATGAAGGTGTATATCAAAGATTTTCATCAAGTAAAATTTTCTTTAAATTTTTAAGAGACTTTCAAATGATATAACTAGTTATATATTTTGTTACTTTAATAATTAAAAACATTAATTATAGTATTCAATCAAAATTGATATTATGTTAAAGTACTAAATAATTATCTCTAAATAGAGATCACTCTTTTAATTATATATTTGTACTTAGAGGTATTAATAGTAAAATATAATTGTTTTGTGTTGATTTTTTAAATAACGTCATTATTCAATTGTATAATTGGAATGTTTTGGTCTATAAAAACAAAAAAAATTATATGACAGATTTAAGTTGTTTTTCTATGGTAAATCCTTTTTAAGCAATATGAAAAAACATTTTTTCCAATTATTCGTTTTTATTCAAAGCTGAAATATCTCTTTTGAAATATATACTTAATTAGAAGTGAATATTAAAAAGCTTGATGTTTTTAGGTAATGCTTTTGTTATTTTTATCATTACTAATCATTTGACTGTATTATTACCAAGCATATAAGTATGCATTTTTTTTTATTCTCTCGTGTTCATATTACATACAATTGTAAAAACAAAAAAATGTATTTATATAAAACGAACGAAAATTACTAATGAAAGATTTAAATTTTGTAAATATTATTAAGTAGCTTTGCAGAATTTATCTGATGTAGAATAAATTGCTTTGATACATAATAAATCTAGCACATTTAAAGATATTTTTTAAATTCAATACTAAACAAAGTGTCCTTTAATATTTCTATTAATGATCAATAAAAAAAATTGTGTAATTAATCTTTAAAAAAATTTCGCATTCCAGTTGTGTTTGTTATTTACCCCGTTTCTTCACAAGCAATCCACTCACCTTTCTCTTCATGTTTTTTGTAAGAATTCTGCTGGTGTCCGTTCCTCAATTTTTCGGATTTCGAGTGAAAAATGTCTTCACCGGCGGCGTTCACGATCGGAGATGGCGGTGGAATTTCTAAAGAAAAAAAAAGAAGATTGGAAATAAAACACTAGCTATAAAAGCAAAGAGTGGAAGTGAACACACGATAACATAAGCAGATAAAATAAAACTAAATTATTTCTCTTCCTTTTCGGGAATGAGAGTTTTAGTGTCGCCCCCTGTGAGCAAAGCAGAAACTTTTGAATATCTCTTTTAGGTGCATGCATTAATCATGAACGACTAGCGAGGAGTGGGGGTGGTAGCAGAAGTATGAAAACCGATCCCATGTGACTCGGAAGGAGTGAAACAGGCCGAATCTGTAATCACAAGTAAAAAGGGAGTAATAAGTTATGGGTAAAGGGAAAGTAAAAGTATAAATAAAGAGTTATGTCTTCCTTTTGTGGGATCGTTATTATATTTCTTTAAGTTATTTATAGTTTTTATTTTTCATCCAAGGACTTATATATTGAGCGTTTAAAGAATATTTATTGAAAATCATTATTTCTTGTTTTACGATGGATTTTATTCTACATATTGATTGTGTTTTCAATGGCAGCAATAAATAATATATATTAAATTAATCTCACGTAGAAATAACTTCGCTGTTCAAATAAGCATTTCGTAGTATAGTTGTGATTAAATTAAGTAAAAGATTAATGAAGCATCTATTGAAAAATGTTTTAATACATATTTTTGTGATAGTTGCTTGTTTCAAAAATATAATAATTTAAAATTTAAATATGGGTAAACTTATAAAGCAATAATCACACACGTTAACCTAAAAAAAAAAATTCTGAGCAGTCCTAATACAATACGACATAAAAATAAATTTACTGTAAATTTTTAATTTATTTTTAATCTTTTGATAGGAGTAATTTTCAAAAACAAGGTCTAAAAATATCATGCAGTCTACTGTGTCCATTTCAGAACTATATGTTATTCATATTTTCATATATATCATTCTCTTCAAAATATTTGTGTATTCATAAAATTTAATGATTTTTCTATTCGTATCATATAATTTCATTAAGGTCGTAACTAAATAAAATTTATAATATGAGTGACTTTTAAACCATTTGATTTTTGATACACATTTTTATTGCAATATAATTTTTGAGTCACAGAACACTCAATTGAAATGAAGAAATTGAATATTATTTAAAAAAGTCCAAAACACAGAAAGTTTTTGAAAATACCAAAAAAAGTTGGTTTTTTTCAGATTTTTAAAAATATCAAGTTATTAATTAACAACAATACTTGAAGTGTAGTGTGTATATATATATATATATGTAATTAATCAATTTCAAACCCAGTTTACCCAAAAAAATTTAAATGCTATCCTTCTGCAAAGTATTTGATTTTAACAAATATTGTAGATTTTCATATTAGAAGATTTAAAATATTAAATTAATCTTTAAAAAATTAATAAATATTTAAGGATTTTTAAATCAGTTCAAAAGTGATTTTATATATTTTATTTATATAAAATCAAGACAATTTTAAGTCTTTTAAAATTAGTTGCTTTAACTCATTTATAATTAATTTGAGGAGTAATAAGATTCTATTTTGGATTATATTTCATGTCATCAAAATTTTTTTCTTATTCTGAATTCCAAGCATGACTCAAGGAATGTGATATAATTCAAAATTTTTCTGTAAAAGAAATAATTTTTAATATTTGACTTATGTGTGAAATTTGATTATTTGATTCCCAGCCATGAAATGAAAAGCCATATTTATAAGCTGAACTTAAAAAATCATCAATACAAGTTCATAAGAAATTTAACAAGTTAGATTAAAACTAAAAAATTATTATTGCAAACACATTATTATTTAGTATTTTTATTTTTATTTTTATTTATTTTTATTTTTTTATTTTATTTATTTATTTATTTTTTTTGTAATTCAAGCCATTAAGATTACTTAGCTCACATTTTCTAATTTCGGAATTTTATCAATGAATTTTTATTGAATTAAACTCTGCCTATTTAGTTTGGGAAATTTTGTGAAAATGTTTCAACTTGTTGAAATTCAATTATATCAAAAAGCCTTATATTATTTATTATTTCCTGAAGGGAAAACTTTAATCCTTCTAATTTATTTTTAATGGAGAAATCTATGAATTTTGTTAATATATAGTTGTGCATGCTTGTAATAAAAGTTTAAATTATATTAAAAATCTTTCTATTCATTCAAGTCTAAACATCCTAAATTGAAATAGTTGACTATGCTTTACTTTTTCTTATTGTGTATACAATTTTGCATTCTAGTAGTGTAGTATATATTTTATATGCTTATTATTTTATATGTTTATATTTTATATGCTTCATATTTTATATTTTTGTGCATTCTGTTATTAAAACCGGACATGAATAATTCATTAATTTATTTAATGATTCATAAATTTCATTCCATGTAACAATGTCTGATGCATTTATATTTTTATTTCATTAGTTCTAAGCATACAGTGATCCTTCGGTTTTAATATGTTGTTCTTAAATTTTTAATCATATTACTAAAGTAGAACCATTTATTTAATACCTTCATATTTTCGAGAATTTCAGCATGCATTCAGAACAATAGCATATTAAAAGCATTTTGTTATATGCTGATCTTTAGAGAGATTTACAAAGCAAAACTATTATAAACATTTATTAAATTGAATATAAGGAAATTAATGTAATAAATTTGGGCGAAGAATAGTTAACACACGTTATTTGATTTTAGAATATAAATAGATTTCAAACTGTTCATTTTTGAATACCGACTGGGTAAAAGTTTAGAAACAGGTAAATCTTCATTTTTTTCACGCCAAGATAGGCACCAAGATGGGAGTAATAAAATAGTTGCTGCCGTTACACAAAAGCTAAACCAAGATAAAATTTGGTGTTTTATCACAAAACATAATTGATTTATCTTAACTAGACCTTTCTATCAGTTAATATAACTAAGTTAAATAACAATTTTCGTATTTTTTATAGAACAAGAACTTTGTAGTTTACCAGGGTTACTAAAGTTAAAAATGCAGTAGTTACTGACAATGAAATTTTATCCTCAATATCTATCACTAGATTTTTTACCAAATCAAGGGGTAACCTTTTCTACATAGAAGACTAGACACTGTCTTAAAACGTAAAAATAAAAAATAAATAAATAAATTGCAAAAACTATTGCAAACATTGTGATTGTGGTTGCATAAAATAGATAGTACAGGAATTAAAATTTCAAATAACAAATCAGTAAATTTTCATACCATACAAACGAATCGTGCCTTCCGTTTCACCAAGTGAATTCTTAGCTACACAGGTATACGATCCATAATCTTCCGGTTGCAAATTGTGAATATACAGCTTGAGATGAACCTTGTACAGTACAGTAGGTTGCACTTCTGTCCTGTATTTAGAGTTTGTGAGAACCATGATTCCACCCTCTTTGATCCAATACGTAACTGACCTTGGATGGGATTCTAGATTACATTGCAGCAACACATTCGTTCCTATCGGAGCACCTACAAGTTGGTTTGGAATCCAAATCATCGGTGTGACTGCAAATTTAAATAAATAAGATGGTACGTCAGAAAATAATATTGATAATGAAAGTCAAATGTGAATTATTGTATAATATCAATGAATCATTATTAATCAAAGGAAATTTCTCTTTTTTTAGATTACAGTGAAAAATTCCATTATATACATACGGCGCTACTTCAATTTAAGAAACATGCGAAAAGTATCATTTATATTTGTCATAAAAATCTGCACTCCTCAAATAATTTTGAACCTATCTAAATAATTCTTTTCCTTATAGAGGAAATTTTATTTGAAAAGAAAACAAACTTATGCTCTACAAGAAATTAACAATACCAATTCTATTCACATCTTGAAATTTCAATTGCAATAAATTATTACAAACTGCTTTAAGTAAGTGTTTTTATAATTAACAGTACAAAAATTTTATTAAATTAAAATTTTATAATTAATTTTTTATAATTTTTATAATTAACAAGTTTATATTTTTATAATTAACTTTGTACAACCTACAAATATACACACAAGAAAATACTTTATTAAAAAACATTCTTGATTTCTAGAATTCTGTAATAAAATTTTAAATAATTTACATATCTAAAGTGTAAAATGAGTAGTCAAAGCATTTGTATATCAAATACAGCGAAGCAGAAGCTACGCAGGAATTATTAATTTTAAATTCAAATATTTATAAAAGGAAAAATTAATATTTACTTGCATGAAGTAAAATAATGCAAGAGAGTTTAAATTAAACAGCTATTAAATATGAGAATTTTAGGTACAATAATTTATAAGATTTCATAATTCATATGAATATAAATACAAGTGAAAATATTTTTTGACATTTATAATCCGCTTAGAATAAATATCATGCAAATATTTCATTTTAAATAAGAAAATTGACAAAAGTACTATTTAAAGGACAAAGCTATTATTATCTCAAAATAAATTATACAAGAACTTCAATAATTGTTAAAACTAAATAATATAATAAATCATTAAATGATCAAAAAATGATTTTTTATACATAAATTCATGTAATTTACAAATAATAATTTCTTAGAAATATACTAAAATTTCTCTCCAAATACACTGATTCCTTTTATCATTCAATTTCAAGGAAAATGAGATTTAAAATCATATTTTAATCTAATCTTAACAGATTTATAATCAAACTTTTATTTAGTTAATTCATTCAACAAAAATAATTTTAACAATGAACTAAATGTATTTAAACAAAATAATTAAAACCAAAATTTTGATCTTATATATTTGGAAATTTCAGTTATGTTCATGAAGCAAAATCCTCACAAAATAAGTACTCAGTAAAGAAAATGCCTTCTTGGATACTTAATTGAGAAGATTTTTTTTGTCTCATTCATGTAATTAATAGTAATAAGAAAACTTCACAATTTTCAGTTTCAGTAGACGAAAAAAATTGCCCTACAGGTTTTAAAATTAATATTCTTAACAATATTGTATAATGAATTTCTAAATTTAAAGAGTAGTTTACATTAAGTTCATAAGTTCTTAAAATTAAGCAATAATTTTTATAAAATTATTGATTAATGAATAATTAAATGCAAAAGGACATTTCAAATATAATATCTGGTAAAAATTTAAATGGATTTTTAAAATCCTGAAAATGACTGTTAATGTATTTCAGGCATCAGTATTTACTGAAAATGAATTGCACTCATGCGTGTAATAATGCTCCTGCTTTGACGATATTTTAAAAATATGAATTTCAAAAATGAATATATGCTTCGCACATTTTAGTAACCAAACACTTTTAGAATATATAGAAATTCCTATATTTCTGCAAAATTATCATTTTAATATAATTTACTATCTTTTTATTTTTTATGCCTGGCAAATTAGGAAATTCCACATATTTAGCACTATATAAGAGGCAGAAGTAATGGTAACTTATCTAGA
The DNA here is from genome assembly GCA_026290005.1 of Latrodectus geometricus. Classification (NCBI taxonomy): domain Eukaryota; kingdom Metazoa; phylum Arthropoda; class Arachnida; order Araneae; family Theridiidae; genus Latrodectus; species Latrodectus geometricus. The sequence goes on from JAPDSC010072184.1 coordinate 17,550, forward strand.
GGAGGGGCGACCGGTGTGTGTATCATAATTGCCCCAAAAGTGGGCGGATCTTTGTAACTTAGAAGCAAAAATCAAGCAGAAAACTCCCAGGATTGACCTTACTCTCATAGGAATCATTTTACTTAGACAAAATTTCATTCACGGCATATTTTGTGTGCCACAAGTACTAACAGTGAACGTGATGCATCTACGATTGTGTGGGTATTCGAACCCAGTACCTTACGACAGCAATAATGCATGCCTTAACCAACTAGGCCATCACAACCAATTGTGTATATATATATATATATATATATATATATATATATATATATATATATATAAATTTTTCAAATGGTGGGCACCAGTGAACCAAATCACGGAGATACGAGTAGCATCGCCCACACCACACCACCACAAACCACCCGTTTATAGGACGGGTCCCATTCATCCATCATCTGAGGAAAGGACAAGAAACACAGAGAGAGAGAGAAAGAGAAAGTACATACATGCCCGAGCCACAGGATTCAAACCCAATTCCTCCTCATCTGTAGTCAGTTATGCTAAACACTAGACAGGTTGGGTGGCATATATATATATATATATATCCCTGCTCTTTCTTGTATTCATTTGGATGACAGGTAAAGTGTTTGTATATGTATATATATATTTCTTTAAATTTAATTAATGTCCTAAATCTAAATCTTCTTTCTGATGTTGCACTTATCTATATAGTTTTGAATTTGCACTCATAAATAACATGTGCCTATTTATTAAAGTCTTTTTAAAACAGTAATTTAATTGAAAGATCCACCATCCATTTAAATATTTACTTAAAATTAAAATCATTTATCAAGCGTTTAATATTTTAAGAATTTAAAATATTTCCTGAAAATGTGGAACTAGCTAGTTGATGACGAAATTAATCAATTTGCCACTATCTGCATGTGATTAGATAATATATATATATATATATATATATATATATATATATATATATATATATATATATATATATATATAATTTTTATTTCACATTTTAATTCGTTGTACGAGAATATGTTTGGATATAAAATTACAAATATATATTATTTTTAAAGATTTTAGCTAACTATGGTGATAAAAACGACCACAAAAAATATGCAACAATTTTGATGGAAAGCTTATTTCACAGCCTGTATCTAAACCCTGATGTAGAATTAATTTTATTTTTTAGTATCTGATATTCAGATAAAATTAATGAAATGAGTAATATATTGTTTCTGGTGTAATTGATAATTTAAAACAATGTATAAAGTACGTACCTATTATTTAATTAAAAATGCAAGTGGTCCAATTTTTATAACTTTGTTAGATCAGACTTAACTATATCTATAATTGATGTAATATAGTTAGAC
>JAPDSC010072184.1:47951-82630 GCA_026290005.1 Latrodectus geometricus
AATTTTATAATCGAATTTAGTATTTCGAACAATTCTGCAATGACTTTTCTTTACACAGTTAAATTTTAAATGCATAAAATTTTAACATTTAAATGTAATTAATATAGTTAAATTTTTTATAATAAAATTATTTTCATAGAAATATAATATTTATGGAACTATTTCATTATATACATATACATTTATAAGAAAATGGAAATAAAGTAATGGCATTAATTATACATTTACTGAATGCATTTAAAAATATTATAAATGAAGATATTTGCAAATTCATGTTTTAACTATACTTTCAAAATTGATTATTTATGATAATTATGACAATCAATTAAAAATATGGAAATAAAACGCGAGATATATAAAACAGGTAAAACGTAAATCTTAACAGGATGAAATTAATTTTATTTCTATATCGTAAGATCTTGTTAATAATTTTTGTTTAGAATCAAATATTCAGATTTAAAAAGTACAGTTTTAAACAAATATTAATTTTCTAAAATGTAAAGAATTTTCACCATTTTTTAGGTGATTTAACCATTTTGAATTTTCACCATTTTTTAGGTGATTATTTTTTCTTTTGTGAAACGAAGATAATATGTAAGCTATCAGTCAAATTATAAAATTATTTAGACACCATATTTTAAAACATAAATTTAATTTTTGAAATTTAGATAATATATAATATCCTTTTTTACGATTTATTGCTTTTATGCAGAATTTCTTATAGTAAATAAAATCTTATTTAATTTGTTGAATTATATGTGTTATATTTATTAGACATTTACTTTTAATCTTTCTCTAAATTAATCATTTATAATCATTTTCATTTTAAAGCAGTTATTGTCATGGAAGGGAAAATATTTAATGTCGAACTAATGTGAATATACTAAAAAATGTGATATTGATATATTCTATATTAAATATTTAATTATTAGAATACTATTGTAAATAATAAAGTTGAAGATTCCCCGTTTATATTTTTGCTTTTATCCTCCCTTTTAAAAACGAATTTTCATGAGAGACAAACTGATTTTATTATTTGTGCAAGACAATTCAAGAAATATTAAAAGATATAATACGGAAAGATATTTACCCACACATTATGGGTTCTTGCACAGAATGATATTTTTATGTAATTAGAAACAGAAATAAATTGGTACTGGTAATTAAATATGAAAATTTACATTCACGAAATTTTTCACCCAAACTTCAACTGAAGTCAATAACATATTACATATTCTGAAACATATTGTTAGGCAATTAAGTTAATCTTTTATATATATATATATATATATATATTTTAAATTATTGAAAATGTACAGTTTTGTCGATATTCTTCAGTTTGTATGTATTGAAGCAACAGAACTATTTCTTTTAATGAGTTTGAAAATTATTTCATGATTTTAGAAACAAAGTGTTAATTTTGAAAAGTATCTGCTATGAGTAAAAGCAAATAACAATTAGATAACAAATTAACTACTTATTACAGTTATTTAAAATCATCAAAAATGTAACTATCGGGGAAACTACAAAATTTTTTTTTTTACTTCATTCAAAATAAATGAAATAAATCAAATTTCCTGTGATAAAAATTTTCAAAATAATTTAATAAAATTTATATTTAATATAATAAAAAATTATAATAGAGACTTGTTGACATTTTCGAGCAGGACATACTAAAGTAAACTACTAGCACATTTTGGTTACTTTAGCTGACAGCGATTGATGGACTTCCTGGTTGTAAGTCATTAAAATGTGATTATGGTGAGTTGGTCTAGGGTAAAGCGAAAATACGTCCTATCAAGAGTTAGGGACTTTTGTATTCTTGAAAAGCGCTGATGGGGGAAAAATTTGCATTGAAGTGAAAGCCAAAACTATGTTGTCACCACGGAGCAAAAATTAAGCATTTTCTTCACCGAGCCCCAGACGGTTAAGGGGTTAAAACAGTAAAATGAAATGGAGGGGCATCGAAGAAGATGAGATAATAAATATAAGGTACGAATATAGATGATGAGATAATGAAAAATGTGCAAAATTTTGTGCTTAAATATTTAAAGAATTAAAGAGATATTAATTAAATTATGTAACAAATAATTGGTTGAGATTTTATCTGTTTTAGAATGAAGTAAAAAACACCGTGTAGTGCAAGCCATGAATTAAACATTTTCAACATAATCATGAAATATCGAAGGGAATTTTCATGATAATCATATAAAAAAATGTTAAAGAACTACATAAAAGACGTACATGCAAATAGCATTTCTTTTGAATTATATGATTGATGAATATATGTTGAATGCATACAATTCTTGACACTTAATTCAAGTAAAAAAATTTACCAATGTTACGTTGGGAAAAAAAGAAATCGTTTATTTTTACGCGAACTTCAAGGCTTTATTTTTTATGCTTTTGATTAGTTTGGTGCAAATGATTTCTAACTATTTTGTGGCTAATCTTTAGTTTCTGGGCAGCTAATATGTTCGTCCACTTCAGATATTTTTATGATTTTATCTATATTTTCGATGATGGCTTACAAGTGCGAGGTGCATCTTTAACATCAAACATACCTGGATGGAATTGAAAATTATAATTAATTGGCTGTTATGATATCGAGATTCAAAATCACCATTTTCAACTGCTTGACTTGCAATTTCACTCTCATCAAAGAAACAACGTAATGCATTTCCTCATTTTTGATTTCCATTTTTAATACCATGTACCTTAAAACTGAATGAACTAAATAAAAAAAGCAAAATACTTTTTTAGCACTAAATGTGATTTTAAATCGAGTATAAATATGAAATTGTATGTTCGAACTTAACGAGATATCAAATACTAGATTCATTGAAAAAATTATGGATTTCTTTTTCCAGCCCTTATCAAATTGTTAAAAAAAAGGAATGAATATAATTGTATTTCCAATCATTATTTTGCATGTTAAATTGAAATTGTACATTCAGATTTTTTGAAAGAATGTATCAGGACATCTTAATATTTGGAATAATATTTGGCAGATGGAAAATGAATATTGTCTAAATTATGTAATTAAAACACTTAAAATAAGAACCCAACAAAACAAACTTTAGGCACAAAAACTGAGTCGCTATAGACGAAGCCAGCTTTATGTTGGCCATGCCAGTCATGATTGTTTGACCGTCAACTCCGGCCATAAGGGCTACGAGTAAATGCGAACCAAAATCAAGCAGGCCAAAGCTGGCTGATAAATGGTGGGCCAACAGATTCTACCCACTAATGGCCCAGAAGTTGTTGGATAGCAAAATCAAGACAAATATAATTGTCTTAATTATGCTTATTAGGCATTGCTTTTTAAATTTATAGTCAAATACTTGTTTTTATGAACCAATTTTTTATTGTGGTTTAAATAAATGTTTGCTCTTTCGACATATCTAAAAACCTATTTTGCAGTGGAAAACGAATTTTCACTACTTATTTCTTAAAACATGTGTTAATGTGACATCAGAATTGAAAAGTGTAAAGTGTGAGCAATTAATATAAAATGGCAGAGAATTCAGTGTTGTTTCAGTAAGCCAAAATTATTATAAGATCAGTACACATATATTGTTGCCAATGTATTTATAAGGATAACAGTGCCATTTAATCAAGAAAGACATTTATTGTGAGTTGAAAATTTAAAAAAAATTTTTCCAATTAAAACATAAACAAACTATTGATCACATGCTAACAAGATAACGAAATTCGAAATGATTATTCATTTTATAAATTAGTTTTAAAATAAAATTTCCGTTACCTTGATAGGAATAAAATATTTTAACTAGCGCAGAAAAATTTTTCTCATTCCATTTATATGCTATATTTTATATTCAATTGGTTAATGTAATTAGAAAATTGAATTTTCGAACGCGCGCGTGGTCAATTTTTTCATTATAAATTGGTTTATACAATTACAAAGCTTGTTTCTTACATTATTTTTTTTAAAGAAGCTAGCTTATATATTGGATTCTCTTTATTTCAAAATATTATATTCGAAGTAGTTATTTATTTAAATATTCAAAAATAAATATTATATATAATTTATTTAACATATTCCAATCTTTTATAGGGTGTTTTCAAATCAAAGCTATTTTCTTAACTTTTATGTATAAACATTATGACGACATTATATTTGTATTTTAACCAAGTAAATTTATTTATTCAGTTATATTTTTGCATAAATTTTATTCTGATACATGAGATAATAAAAGGAAATGCTCCCAAAATTCAATAATGCAAATTTTGCGAAAATAATAAAGCATTTCTTTTAACATTTAATTAAAATATAAAAAAGAAAGATTGTTAGCAAAAAAAAAAAAAAAAAAAAATGATTACTAAAATTTATATGGTATAGCTGGCAAACGGAATTTACCTATTTTTAAACATTAAATTATCAACTTTTGTCATTCCTGAAAGTATGTTACAAATATAATCATAGAAAAACTGCCAATAATTTAGCCAAAACTTTTTTACCTTGAATTATTGTAATAAAAATTTTTCCGTTTTTCTTTTTATAATTTTTTTAAATTTTACAAAATGTAATTTGAAATTTTCAATGAATGATTGAAAATCCACATATTCCCCATAAGAAAATGGAGGAATATTTTAAAATTTGGCTCCAGAATATATGTACTAAGTGTCTAGATTATACACTTTAACTTATTATAATTTAGTAAATAAACAATGTTAACAATAGACACTTAATAAAATCCCAGGTTCATATTCATTAATAAAGTTTATTATCAAGATTAATTCAGAATTACATACATAACATAAAAAACATGGCCAAGTTCAATTCCGGATTGATCTCTTGATTAGTATTAATATTTGATTCACTAATTACTAAAACACAATTGTATTCAAAAAATAAAATTAAAGGCTTTTTACAATACTAACTATATTACTAGAAGGTCCCGAGTTACTTGCAAGGGAATTACTTATCTGGAGACGCATGGGTAATCCACGTGGGGTACTTTTTTTTTTTTTTTATTCATTTGTGTTCAGCACAAATACTCCCGTCCTCTCAGAAAAAAAATTTTTGAAAAAAAATTTTTTTTATTATTATTTTTCTGTTTAATCGAGTTGAACACCAACGCAGAGGACAGGAGTTCACAATAATCGTATACAAAACTTAGACCATGATATATACAAAAATACAATAACAGAATCGATCAAACATGTTTACCACAAAAATATGATCAAATATATTGTATGTCCATGTAATACAACTTCTACAAACACTCTTTATAAATTTTCCTCCAAATTAGTATAATACGAAACATTACCAATACTCATTAGCGGTGTGGTACTACACCATTAATACGTCTTCTTAGATTGTACCTTTGAGTATTACCTGGTCGCAGATAACCCTCGATACCTTCCATATTGGATAACTGTCTCGACGGTTCACGCTCAGAAGAGTAAGGATTGGAATTTGGTTGCTCCTGTTGTGTCTGTATTCCTTCTCGTTCCTCAGTTTCATTTTTGGATGCATTGTCTATTAGACAATTCTGCCTAACAGTCATCAGTGATAAATTTTCGATATGAGCTACTCGTACAAATTTCGCATTTCTTGTATGCTGGACCGGTGAGTGGAACTTAATGACCTGAAAAGGGCCTTCGTTGTGCTTATAGAATTTTCGACAACGGCCTGCTTTAATTGCTGGATTGAACCAGTAAACTAAGTCACCAACCTTTATGTTCTTAACTTTGCTGACCTTATCTCTACGCAATTCTCTTTTATTTGCCGCTGCCTCTAAATTGTCTTTCACCTGATGGTATGACGAGTATAATTCAGATAGGACTGCATTTGCATAGTCATAATTATCAGCGGAAGAAAATTGTTTCCCATCCCTCAAAAACTGGTACGGTAAGGAAAACTCTCTCCCAAAGACTAAAAAGGCAGGGGAAAAATTAGTAGACTCATGAACTGTTGTTCTATATGCCAAAAGAGCAAAAGGAACTTTTCTGTCCCAGTCCGAGTGTGTGCTATTTATTATGTGACTTAGGGCATTACCTAGGGTAGCGTGAGCTCTCTCTATGCACCCATTAGATTGCGGCCGCCATGCTACAGTATCAATTTTCTTTATACCTAAGGCAGTATAAACTCTTTTCATGCCTTCACTTATTAAATTAATCCCCCTGTCAGAGACAAGTTTACTTGGAGTACCATAGCGACAAATGAATTGCATAAGAACGTCTGCTACGATTTCACTATTAGTAGCTGATACGGGAAATGCATCAACCCACCTAGTAAAATAATCTGTGAAGGTGATTAAATATCTGTTTCCCTTTTCTGTAATCGGCAACGGACCAACAATATCGACTGCAACCTTCTCGAACGGACCGGAAGGAATGGGTATGCGCTGTAAGGGTGCTGCAACTTTTGGTTTATGAGCTCTTCTCTCTAGACAGCTGGTGCATGATTTAACCCAATTAATTGTATGCGCCAGGAGCTTTAGCCAATAAAATCGTTCTTTTACTTTTATTAGAGTTTTCTTAATACCTGGGTGGCATGCTAAGGGGGAGTCGTGGTAAATTTGAAATACATTTTTTATCAATGTTTGAGGAATAACATACTTCTGTTTTTCCTGATTTCCTTCCACGCACATTAATATTCCATTTTTTTCAAAAAATTTTAGTTTAAGAGGATGAACAGGTTTTTTCTTTAACAGTGCCGCTCGAATTTGTTGGCATTTGGCATCTGTATTTTGCTCTTCTCTTAGTTGTTCAAGAGTGATATTAGAGATACCAACACATGTCTCAAATGGGTTGTCATGGAAAAATAGCTGCCCCTCTACCGTCTCAACATGGGAAATATTTCGAGACATAAAATCAGCGATACTGTTTATTTTACCTGGGACATATTTTATTTCGAACTGAAATTGTGACATCGACAAAGTCCATCGAGCAATGCGGCAGAATGAATCTTTCACTTTCATAGAACTAGCTAAGGGGGCATGATCAGTATATATGTAAAATTTTCTACCTAATAGGTACTGCCTAAAATAGTTAGTGAAATGTACTATTGCCAACGCTTCTCTTTCCGTTACTGAATATTTCACTTCCGCTTGATTTAATTTCCTACTACCGAAAGCTACTGGCTTAGGGAAACCTGAATTGTCTAACTGAGCCAACACGCAGCCAATTGCCATATTACTAGCATCGGTGTAAATATGAAAATCTTTCTCCATATCTGGGAGCTCTAAGCATGGCTCTTGTACCAGAGCTGATTTCAGTTCAAAAAATTCCTTTTCTGCCTCTTTATCCCATTTGAACTTTAATTTTTCTTTAGTTAAATTTGTTAAATTTATCGACCGCTGACTTATATTTGGTATAAATTTTCGGTAATAATTTATGCATCCTAAAAAACTTCTAACTTGTTTCCTGCATTGGGGTATTTGGAATTTTTCAATAATTTCAATGTTTTTCTTATCCGGAAAAACTTTACCTTTACTAACTACAAAACCCAAATATTTAATTGTATCAGTTAAAAATTTGCATTTTTTTGGCTTTAATTTTAATTTATGCGCGCGTAACCGATCAAAGACTGCCTGTAATTTAGGAAAATGTTCATCAATGTTTTTACTAGCAATGATTATATCATCTATGTAAATAACAATATTGAGTGGTTCTAATCCGTATAGAACAACATTCATTAAACGCTGAAAGGAGTTTGCGCTGGTTCTTAAACCAAAAGGTGTACGAGTAAACTGGAATAAACCCTTATGAGATGTTATTGCCAATTTATGTCTATCCTCTGGTGCGACAACCTGCTGAAAAAATCCACTCGTTAAATCGAGTGTTGAAAAAATCTTTCCTATAGCTAATCTATCGATTGCTTCATTAATGTTTGGAAGAGGGTACGAATCCGGTACTACCTTAGCATTTAATGCTCTAAAATCAGTTACAAGCCTATACTCTCCCGAACTCTTTTTAACTAATAAAACGGGTGCAGAGTAAGCAGAAACAGATGGTTCTAATATGCCAGACTCCAATAAAATATCTATCTGTGTATCCATTTCCTTACGTAAATTATAGGGAACTCTATACTGCCTTTTCTTTACGGGATTATTATCTGTCAAAGGTACTTTATGGAGAATTGTGTCACACCCAGGAAGATCTTTAACTGAACTTGCAAAAACACTCCTATTTTTTTCTAAAAATTTCTTTAATTTTCCTTTAATTTCCTCATTTAGATGATCAAGTTCAAATGATTTATCCCATTCTAAATCCGCTTCACTACATTTCCCCCATTTTTCTTCTGATTCTAATAAACAAACTTCCTCCCCCATTTCTGAACTTGACACGATTGCTTCACATGAAACCAATTTTGAGGATTTATTTAAATGTATGAATTCTCTAGTGGGGTTTAGTATAAGGACAGGTATTACACTATTATCGGAATTATTATGTACCGCGTGGGCAATAAAATAATCTTTTTCATTGTTACATGGTTTAGTTACAAAGGTTTTTGAGTCGATTTTACCTCTCAAATTAACTTGCACTACCGATTGCGAAAAGGGATTAAGAACAGTTTTTTTATTAAGATAACCATATATTGGTTTGTTTTTCTCAAAATTTTGAATCGAAAATACTTTCTCTTTGTCATCGTTCCTATTTAACCAGTTTACACAATGATTACCAAATATGACAGTCTTATCAACATAATTTATTATGCATTTTTGAGATTCAAGAAATTTATGACCTAGAATCATCTGAAAATTGTTAGATATAGGTATCGGTGTTATAAAAAACTGTGTCTCTATTATTTTTCCTTCTAATTCTAAATTTAAGCTTACCTTCTTTGTTACCTCTACTATCTGAAGGGAAATTGTTTTAATTCGAATAGAACATATCTGGGTCTCTATATTATCTGGGACACTCGACTCTTCTATTAAATTTAAAGATGCTCCGGAATCACATAGTGCCAAAATTTTTCTCTCGCAAATTTTTGTTTCTATTATAGGCAGAGTACTAGCTATTTCATGTACAAAGATTTCTTTTAACTGCACTGGGGGTTCTCGCTCCTGTGATCGTGCTGTCCAGGTACCCTTATTTAGTTTAAATTTTGACCCGATTCCTTCTTTCCCAAATTGACTCGACAATCTCTCTTAAAATGCCCTACTTTCCCACATCGGTAGCACTTGATTGCTTTTTTCGAATAATTTCGCTTTGGGGCTTATCTTTCTTCTCTAACGCAGTAATTTTGTCTGCAAGAATGTTAACTTGCTCCGTTAAGTTCGAAAATATTTCCGTAAGTTGCATATCAACCGCATTTGTGATCTTAGCCTTTACATGAAAAACTTGCTCAGAATCGCGTTGTTCACAAGGACGCGTGTTCGAAACATACCTACAAGCCTTCCACGCCATTTCTTCACATTTTGCAAAATCCTTCAGCTCTTCTACAGTACGGGGTTTTTTCGCTATTACTCCTCGTAAAATTTCCAGGTGGAGATTTGTCAACAACATATTAAGTAACATATTTTTCCTTTGGGCCTCAGTGACTTCAGGATTTGAAACACCAAATTCCAATAACCTACTTTTCTGAGTAGCCCTAGCAATATAGCGTTCGACCGGCATGTCTTCCATCTGTCGGAATGACATAAAATCAACTAATGCCTCGTTTGGGGAAATTCTATTACCGAAATTTTTTACTAAAAGATCTTTTAAATCCTCATAATTTTTAATTTCTTCTCTAAATTCAACAAAGCACTCCCTAGCTTCTTCATAAAGTCGATCTTTAATAGCATAAAACTTTTCTTGAGGGCTCCACGACCATTGACATGCGGCGTCCTCTAAGCGATCGAGAAATTCATTTAACCCTAGCCCTGACTCTCGACCACAATAAATAGGTAAGGCAGAAAGGTGCACTATTGACATTCTTTGGGGATAAAATGTTCCCTCAATTGCACTTCCAGATTCACCGCTACCCTGAGTATTAGGCATATTACACAATATTTAATACAGTCAACAATACAACATGAAAAATTTTATATTTAAAAAGAAAGAATTAACTTGGCCAATTTCTTTTCTAACTTAAAAGTTACAATATGCACATTTCAAAACATAATAAACACAATATTACAAATTTCACTTCTTAATATTATTATAAGTAATATTATAACACACTTTAATTCAGTCTTCTTAAGAAGACATCCTGGTCACGGCACCAATTATGTACTAAGTGTCTAGATTATACACTTTAACTTATTATAATTTAGTAAATAAACAATGTTAACAATAGATACTTAATAAAATCCCAGGTTCATATTCATTAATAAAGTTTATTATCAAGATTAATTCAGAATTACATACATAACATAAACAACATGGCCAAGTTCAATTCCGGATTGATCTCTTGATTAGTATTAATATTTGATTCACTAATTACTAAAACACAATTGTATTCAAAAAATAAAATTAAAGGCTTTTTACAATACTAACTATATTACAAGAAGGTCCCGAGTTACTTGCAAGGGAATTACTTTTCTGGAGACGCATGGGTAATCCACGTGGAGTACTTTTTTTTTTTTTTTTTTTTTTTTTTTTTATTCATTTGTGTTCAGCACATATACAAGATCGAGAAGATGGACAAACTAGAGATAAAAAAATTTATACAAATTATGTAAAGTTATTTATGAATGTAAATAAAAAAATATAAATTCTTTCTTGTTTTGTGTATTATCATAAGCAAAATATTATGCTCATTATTATATCTTTTAATATAAAGAAATTAAATTTTAACTAAAGTGTGTAAATAATTCAATAATATTATCATCAGTATCTTAAAATAATTAATTGGGAATTTTTTGGTATTTTCATGATAAAATTTTAAAAAGGAATTAAAATTTGCCTATACAATTGTTATTAAAAGAAAAACAAAAAAATAAATAGGTGGATTATAAATGTAATATATAAGAATAAAAAATATATTAAAGATATGAAATTTAAAATTTTTATTTTAGTTGTTTGAATAAAAAAATATCTGTGAAATTTAAATGAATAACATGATAAGTTCAGTATGTAAAAATAAAATTCATTTTTTAAAAACTTTAAATGTCTTATAATTGTTCTTTTAAATTTCTTGTTATTTAACATAACTGTGAGATGAAATAAATCATTTAATTTCATTTGACGGTTATCTTAAGAAACCCATGTTGTTTATATTAAATAAAACATTTTCAGTTTTAATTTAATGTATTATATATTACCATAGTTTTTTCAAAATTAAAATTATTAGCAGATAACAATGAGTATTTGTTTTTATCTGTAAAAATAAGTTATAACTATCTCTATGTCGGTAAAAGTGGTTACTGCTGACCAAACGTTAAAGGTCCATGGATAAAAATATACATGTTTATCCATGCATGTGGCCAATACGGCACAGCTGGACACCCAGCATTGAGCCAGCATGACCATACTGTTGGCCTAAAGTAATGCCGAGGGACACATAATTGACGGAGACGACGATACTAAATAGCAGTGAGCCTCTGCAGAAAAAGACGGGCTGATACGAAAGGACTGATTGATGCCAGCATCTTATTTTTTATTGGGTATATGCTATTATATTTTCTTACACTTTAAATATATAGTATGCTTTTTAGTATGACATTCATGTAACCGTGTTGCTCTTCTCACAGCTAATACTTCCAGAGTCGGAAAATTCGTCAAAATTTAGAAGAATACTGTGCGTGTATGCTATTTTAAAAATTGTTAACATATTTAACTTGTTTATGGACGAGATAAACTTGAAAATTTCGTAATTATCATTACACACACAAATATGTTAATTTATTTATTATTTTTATGCAAAATATTTCAGTTAAAATTATATATAACACTGTTTAACATCATTAAAACTGAATATTAATCATTATTTAATAGAGAATGTACTTATTTCTAACAGAAATTGTTGTGCTTCTTTAACAATTGTGATAATGAGTTTTGAGTTTCGTTAATATACATGGTTCTATAATGGGATTTTAATTAAGTAATATGTAGAGGAAAAAATAAAATGACTAATTTAATACAATTTATTAAAATCCGTTAGCACTTTCTAAAATCTCTTTTTTGGTGATTTACTTATTGGTTTCAAAAACACTTCAAAAACTTTTACAATTACATATAAAATATTTTATCGGAAAATACTCTTGAAATCAAATAATCAAATTTTGTTATTAACTTATTTTTTACTTTTATCCAAAATACCAAAAAATCGTTGACAGTTGCTGAAAATAATGTAGTTGTTGCACAAAATATACACATTTTTACAAAACTAAAATTTTTAAAAGAAGTCAAGAAAATTTTTAAATTAAAACTGCAGTTTTAAGAAAATTAATTGAATCTAAATTCTTAAAATCTATTGATTTTAAATTAATTTTGAAAAGTATAAGCCAAAAAAAAAATTTGAAGTACCTAGAAAATTTAATTTAATTTTGAAAGAAGATACATCAATAAATCATTCTCATTTTATATACATATAGCAACTAAATCTAAAATATATATATTTAATAGATTCACTTTAAATTTTTAATGTCCTCTGTGGGAAAATTTATGCACCTGGTTTTGTAATAACAAACTAGTCACTTTTATGCATTTTGCTATGAATTATGTCATCGTAACATTTTTAAACGTAATAAAAACCCTAATAAATTTTCCCTAAAGCTTCAATTTTACAGTCGCATAAAGAACTTTGTATATTTTTATGCGTGAAAAAAATTATTTTTATCCAAGATCTCTAGATCGTAAATAACAATTCTGATAATTTCGAATGATTGGTTTTTGTAGTAGTCTAAATGATTTTTTTTGCATTATTTTAATATTAAACTTAATAAAATTTATATTGCAAGTTGCATTTTTTAGCAGTGACAAATATAACCTAACAATATTTCAATTTTTCATTTAATGTGCCTAAAAGTATAGAAATTATTAAAAAAATGATTTCATATACAAGATAGTTATAAATGCAGGATATTTATGAAAAATAAAAAAGGAGAAATGAAACTAAAGAAACGACATTATATCATTCAAATAAAAGATATAATATTTTTGAGAATAGAAATTATCTTTATGGGTACTTTATTTTATATATTTACGCAAAATTTTACTCTTTTCACTAAAATAATTTATATGCATATTCAATAAAAATATTGAAAACAAAGAAAAACATGCTTAATAAAGATATTTGTTAAATTTATCAAGATTAAAAGCTTATGCATAAGAATATAATTCAACAAATAAAATCAAATACTAAAACTTAATGCTCAATTTTTTTTTTAAAAAAAATATAATTTTTTTTTAAAACAAGTCTTGGATTTAAACTAAGGACTTAAGGAATTTAATCGCACTTAAGCCATTTTAAAACCAAACGCAGTAGAAAATATTTAATATTTCGAATTTAAAATTTATTGCGAGAAATGAATAAAATATAAAATGCTGCACATAAATAATTCAATTCTTTTCTCTGAGAGAAATAGGAAAAAGTCAGCATAAACAGGGCTCAGCTTTTAATCCATGATTGCTTTATAATGGATTTTACATTATGAAGATTCTGCTAGCTTTTTCTATGCAGAAAATTTCGCTTTTTAAGTTAAATAACCTGTAAAACCTGGAATATAAAGGAAAAAAAAACATGCAAACATGTGCATCTAGGGCAGTAGTTCCCTAGGGTGATTTCCTAGAGTCTATCTCTGTGGAATAAATTGAAAATTTTGTTAACTCTATAAATATTTCGCATAATGCTTGGAGAAATAGAAATAATTTATCAAATTATCAAATTTAAAGGTATAGCTTAAAGTATTTTAAGAAAACCGGGTAAAAATTTTTGAAACAGATTGTATTAAGCAACATTTATTTAGAAGTAATGTATTCAATAGAGGAAAAATAAAAGCATTTTTTAAATGATGTTAATTTTAACAAAAAATATGAAAATAAATGTATCTGTCAGTAAAGTATAATAATACAATTGTAAATTTGAATGATTTAATTAATTTACTTATATTTTCTTTACACTGGATAACTAATTTTCCCAGTTTAAAATTCATTTTTAAAAGGATTTTATAAATTTATTAGAAATTTTGAGATATTTTTTTAGATGTTTTCAATAAATAAAGTTTATTAAATAAAGTTTTCAATAAATAATGTTTTACATTTATCTTAAAATATTTACAGAATAAGTTTTGAAAGTTTTTCATAAATCATTGAATTTTATTAAATGTTTTTAATAAAGATTTTCATTTTCAAAAAGTTATTGAAAATATGACTTTTAATATAATATTTTATTTATTAAAGGTTAATGATTTTCATTTCATTTGAAATATTTTTATCTACATTATTCCAAAATTTTTATATATATTGATTTATTCTGATTAGTAAGACATTATCCATTTTTGCTAATTATTTTTATAGGATTTAGCTCTATCTAAAATAAGTATTTGGAGAAGTTACACACATAATATGAAATCTTTCAAATATGATTTGATTACATATGTATTATTTCAATTACAATTATTTTGCAAAACTGGCAAGCGCTTTTATCCTGCTTTACTTTGATGCCATTTCGGTCTCCAACATTCCAGATTTCTTAGAACACAATTAAAATTATCATTTAACTCTGCTGAAGTATTTCTTCAGATAACCTAATATGTCAACAAAAAAGACAGAACACACAGAAAATACTAGAAAATCATTTAGAAAGAAATAAAAAAGTTGATGACTGCTTCTTATGATTTCCCCGGCTTCAGTCAGTTAAAATCTAAACATCTAATAGTCATATCTAAACACATTATCATAAAAAATCTCTTAATTGAAAAAAAAAAACATCTACAATTTAATCTGAGATTTTGTAGTTTTTGAAAGGCATATAGCTTCTAAACTTTATTATCATAATATGATTCAATAGCTATAGCTGTTGCCAAGGTAGAAAAACATTTGTCTTAATTGTTGACATTTATAATCCAAATAATTTTTAAAATATTATTTTAATACATTTAAAAAAAATTCCTAATATAAAAACTATAAATAAGTGTAAAAATTTAAAAAACAAGCTCTTTAAATATATAAATAGATAGATATGTAGTTGTTGTATGCAAAACAATTGCCTATATATATTGTTAATTTTATTTATAATACAAATATGTATAAGAAATTAAATGGCTTCTTAGACTAGTAAAATATCTATACAATATACAGCAATGATAGCTTAGAAATGCAAACATATAGTAATATATAATAATTTATGATGTGTTGATATCTATTTTATATTTCTCATGAAAATAATTTGTCTCTCAAATTAAAATAAATTATAATTAAGTAATTGAAATAAGTTGATCAATTTTTTTCTGAATAGAATTTTATAATGAATACAGACTCACCTACTACTTCTAAATAACCAACTTGAGTCATCATTGGACTTGTATTGAGTTGGCACATGTATTCTCCTCGGTCTCTTTCTTGTACATTGGTGATGTGGAGGTACCACGTTCGCTGGCTGTTGTTGCTCACTTTGTACCGAGAACTTCTGGTGATTACCCTATTAGCGAGTGCCAGCAGTGTATACCGATTTCTGTGGATCCAAGCAACCTTTAATATGAATAGTGAGAAATTTTTTTAAAAATTTGAATTTTGTATTACCAATAAATTGATCAACAAAGCAAATTGGTACAAATTTCATTAATATGTAAATTACTAATGATTTTAATTAATGCTTTCCAAATTTGAAATTCACCTTTAATGATATTACTATTATATACAATTATTCGAACTGATTTAATATTTTCCATTTTTTCCTAGGAAGCTATATGTTTTGTACAGTAAAAAATCATTGGAAGTTTTAAAAATAATGAAACCTTTTTTAAAGGAATTTAAATTTGTTTTAAAGAAACGTGCAGGTGGTTGTAAATCCACAACATTTTGAAATATAAGTTTTTGATTGATAATATGACTTCACAAACTGGTGAAAACATTCATAAATGCATTTGGTTTTATTGCTACGACAATTCAGACAGTAATAATTTGGTTCACCAACTTTCACAACGGTAACATTACTCCTTAAATTTTCTTTTCAGTGTTTGGTGGCCTGGCGCCGGTCAGTTAAAACTAACATCATCGGTCAGCTTAGAGTTATAAGTGCAACTGGACGAAATGATGGAAAAACTTAAGAAAATAGTGAACAAGTTAGATTCGGCAAGATTTTGATTTTACAGGAAGGTAAAAATAAAGTATTTATTGCACAAATGGCAATAGTGAAACTATAATATATGGAATCTAAACTGCTTAGTTATTTTTCATGCTCACCAAGCCTAAGTCTTACTGGTTACAAATTTTGCCCCGACTTAAACGTTTTTTCGATTGGAGTAGAATTGCTTTCAAAAATATTGAAAACAAGTTATTCCTAGACTAGTTTGTCAAGCTTTCATATAACTAACTTGAGCAAACAGCCACTTAAATTCAAAAAAATGTCCATACACAATATGAATGAATGCTATGAGGAATAAAATAGTCAATTATATTTGTAAATTATCAACTAACTTTAACTTTTTTTCTTCAAATATCACATTAACTAAATGATATGAGTGAGGAAACCGTTTTCTAGAGTCATTCCATTCATAATTAATAATGGTATGGAATGCAAGAAGATAAAAACATGTTTTTCGTAATTTTTTTGCATTTTATCATAAACCCAATAATTTAACGGGATAAGAAGAATTGGGATTTAAATTAAATTTATATTTAACTAAACTCAGCGGCTCATAAACTTTTAAGAATCTGCGAAGAATCTTCTATCTTTTATACATAAAGTTTCCTTATTAAAGTGATATTATATACAGTTGAAAATTTTTATTTTCTTTGTGAATTATTTATTTTTTAATTGATTAGAGACTTATTTTATTGTCACTCATAAAAAATATTCCAGTTATATTTTTTATTAAAAATTGAGATTTCCTTTAAATAGAAAACTGTATACAATATAATATTTTTCTTACATTTTTTTTTAAATTTAATTCATTAGATTCGTTTATGTACATCTTACAATTGTAATCAACTAAAAAAAGGTTTGGTTTGTGCTTCAACTTTTTATAAGAAACTAAAACAAACCAGTCATCATTAACAATCAAATAACAAATTCATTAATAAGAGGTAATAAGTAATGTACAAATTAATGAGAGAGCAAGAGCTTTTTTCTAGAGATGTTTCACAATTTCAGAGCCGACCATCTATTTTTAATAACGGTTTTTTTTCCTAGAAAATTTCTTATCTTACTGGTTACTATCTTACCCTTCTTTAAAAAAAGTTGGCTTGTTTTACCAGTACAAACAAAGCGTTTTTCAATTCAGATAACTGCACAAAATGACCCTTTCTTTCTATTGGTAGTGTTACTGCAGCTATCATTAAATCTGAAAATAAAACTCACGCTACTAAGTAATCTATAATAATTAGTTATTTTACAGAGTTCATGAAAGAATTTATCTTCCCACTATATTTATATGTAAGTCCACATTTCTAATTCTTTTGAGCTCATCAATCTATTGACTGTCTGAAGTTGAAAAATATTTATTATTTATAACAAGAACCTCTTAATGTAAGAACTCCAGTCCATGCAACCAAAGTGTTTGAAAGGTGATCTGATCAGGATTCACCTCACGTGGCAGGAGATCAGCACGATATTTCTCTGTTGCCATAATTAGTCTTTAGTCAAGTTTTAAATCCGTTCAACTCTATTTGCAACAAATACAGCAAACACCTTTAACAAGTGTTATGACGTTTTCAGCCATGCCAACACAATTGTTGAATCAGTGTATAAAAATAAGCCTAATAATTGGACATTGAGAATTTATTGTTTTTTCTACAGGTCTGAATAGCAACTCCACCTGTCATAACTCTAAAAGAGAAATAGTAATTGTTTTCATAGGGTAAAATTTGGACTTGTTGCACAATAGAGTGACCAAAATTTTATTAGAATCATTTACACAGCGAAGATAAATGACATAAAGATCCTTCGACGTATCAAAGAATCTGCATAGTTCCTTTCTTTTAGTTGAACTTGTTTGTAAATATCGCTATATTTTGAGGCCTTTTAATTCAGGTAAGGAATTTCGAAATTTCCTCCAAGCTCTTTATTCAGTATATGGTAATTTCACGTCTTAGTCCAAATTCAAACTCCATAATTTTTGGAGAAAATTTTTATCTTGCTCAATAATTGGAGCAACAATTCCTAACGGATCAAATAATCTTGCTATGGTAGCCAAAACAGAACGTTTTGTCAAATCAATTTCATCAGCTGGGACTGTAATAAAACAAAATCACATCCTCTTTAGGATACCACTTCATACACAGTGTTTCAAAAGTTTTTTTTTTTCCTAAATTCCAAAGTAGTATTCTTGGTCTTCAAAAATTCAACATTATTAAATTACCATTTATGTAACTCCATTCCTCCTGCTTTTAATAAAGATAGTTCATGCTGCAAAGCAACTGTTGAATCAATATTTTCAGCACCAAATAGAATACTGTCTTCTTTTACATCTTTTAATATTACAGAAGATATGATAGGATAATTAATCTATTCATCTAAAGCTAATTGTTCTTTAAGATTCTAGCATTCAAATAAAGGGGACATTTTATTTCATTTATCACTGTATGCAATTCATATTGTTTGATCGTTTCATTTAAACTATTTTTCTAAACAACACATTGAAAATGGCAATGTTTGGGATTAACCTAAATTTGTTGACATATCTTTTTTTTAATAACAGATGTGCAAGCTATTTAATGCTTTCTAAAACGTGATAGTATCGAAAATAATCATCTTTTACTATTTCTCTTTTCAGCAAACAAATATCGAGGTAAATTCTTTTTGTAATAATAGCTGATCCGGCAAAAACTATTTTTGTGTTGCTATTATTATCATTGTAAACCGCATGATATGGCAAAAAAATAACCAAAATTTTCTTTATTAACTTTAATTTCTTCCATGTGTTAAAGTATTTCGCATTTTTTCCTAAAATTTTATATAATTCTGATATTTTTGGATATTTAATTTTTTCATAAATATTTAACCTTAAATTTTCGCTATTTTGCGAGTCTCCTAACTTTTCTAGTTCGCATTTTTTAACTGAAGGAAGACATTGAATTTACCATGTTTGTTCTTCTACTATAAGATTTTAAAAATTGCTACACCTATTTAATCTTATCTTTAGTTTTAATCTTAAAAAATCAAAAATAATTACGATTTCTCAAAATTTATGAATGATTTCTTATACATTATGAGTTTTTACTGAACCACAATATTCATTGTTTTTTATCACAAAAGTCTACTTTAAGTGTCACTATAATGTCTTATTATAATATTTTGTAAAATCAGAGATTCTGATAAAATTATCTAACCAGCTCTGAAAAAAGATCAAAGTAAATTTGCACCAATTAATAAATCAATTTTTCCTGGCTTATTATTAGCAGCAGCTATATTGTTACATTTTTAGGAAAATTTAATTTATCTATGTCTGTGAATACTAACTTGGCAAAATATTTGTAATTTTTAGTACTATCAAATATTTATGCTAGCAGAAACAGAATATAGTTTAAAATAAGAGTGCTCACTTTTTCCCTAACAGGGAAATAATTCTCACACAAACACGAGACTGTGACATTTATTTTTTCTTTGCGCAAATGCAATAAATCTGAAAATGAAGAGATAGGTCATAGAGGGAGCGTGAGAATCACAGTCAAGACAGTCGCGGGCTCTTTGAAATATACCACTACTATGCAAAATACAAACAACAGTAGTTGCTAGAAGAATTTTCTCACTCGTAACATAGGAAGTGAGAGTATGAAATTCTGAACTATCTTGAGGCGCCATGTTTGGTCTTTGAACAATATTTAAATTTGTGTAATTTTTACTCATAGAATCTGAGAGACTAGCCATACCATATAGAATTATCTCTTTTAAAAAAAACTCCAGTCTTATAATGTAATAATGATGAATATCTTAAATTACAATATTAACCTGAAATTTGTGAGAAACAAGATTTAATTAAGCATTTATATAGACAATTTATACGCATATTTTTCTTACAAATTTATATAATTTTTGAGGAGCAAATTTTAAAAATACATCCCATTTAAATAAGTGAAGAAACTTCTGATATAAAACACAATTTGTAGGACTCTCATTATTTACAAATATTTTTTAGATTTATTACTTTTATCAATATGATCTTCGTATCTAGTTTTACGGTGATTACACAAGTTACATTATCTATAATACTATACAACGTCTTACAAAACATTCAAGAAATTCATAAAAACTGGGAACATCATTGTTAAAGCTAATTCATATTGCTTTCGAGTTTTCCGATAACGTTTTTACGAAATTATATTCATTAATATCTGGTACTCAGTTTTATGGACCCACAAAAGAGATGAAAAGTTGAGTCGCGACCTTACATAACCCAATGATAAATAGAAGCATAGAATTGTGGGTTGAGAGAGCGATAAGATACCACTTCGCCACCGGCTTCAAAATCTGAACATTCATTGGCTTATATATATATATATATATATATATATATATATATATATATATATATATATATATATATATATATACATTAAATTTTAATTACTTTAAATTGTTTTATCAAACTGGATCCTTTTACCTAAATATAAATAGCAGGAAAAAATTTTTTGTTGCTATTTTTATTTCATTTTAGGCTGGCATGTATTTCTAAGATACTTGAATTCCTTCAATTAAACTTTTTATAAAAACGTTTTTTTTTAGAAAAGTATAGTTATTTCAAACTTGTTACTAAATGCAAATGTTTATATTTCTCAAATCTAACTATAGAATAATCTATTATAATTTTGAGCAAACATTAGTGGCGGATAGGCAAATTGGTAATGCCGGAAACACAGTTGGAAAGTAAACATAATTTCAGGAAAAAAATTGTAGTGTAATTTTATTAAAATACTTTTATTGAACTGTAAAACACTTTAACTTATGAAACTAAATTACTTCATAGAAAAGCTACTAATTTAAGTAAACGATTAAATAAATGAATTTATATTGTTATATCTTTTTTAAAGAGAGTAATTAACTTTTAACATTTAAAGGTAAGTGAGTGACATATATTTATAATTTAAATTTAAAGGCTATAAGTTGAAGATTTAGGTTTTGAAGATTTTATAGGTGTGGCGCTAGCTGGCGATAAGCTTTCTTGGATTACTTTTTAAGTATATATATATATATATATATATATATATATAGTTAGTTGAAATAGTTAGTTGAAAATGCATTTAACTTAAGAGGATAAAATTTAAAATGTGAACTTTAACGGAATAAATATGAATATGTTGAGAGAAACCATTTGATGAGGAAAAAACTGTTTTGATAGAGGATAAGAAATATTTTACAGCTGCGTAAATTAATTTAAAATGATATGCTTTTTTATAGTGAAAAGTTGATTATCTTGCAAATCAGAATAATAAATAGATTACAAAACTGTAACAAGAAAAAAATAATGAACATTAAGGACCCAATTGTAATTTAAAAATCAAAGCAACTTCTATGTTTATTGCAATTATTTGACATTGGCAATAGTATATTTGTATAGTTAATATTACATAATAGTAATTATAGAGTTCATTTAATTATGTTAAGGAACTGTTCTTGTATGATAATAATACAAAAAACATATTTTTTATCCTAAAAATAGTTGCTGCTTTAAGGTTTTAATCTTCTCTAAAGTCCTTTTTATCTCTGAGAGATTAATTTTTGTTTGCATGTTCTAATTAAGTTACAACTTTTTAAGAATTCTAGACCACTAGAAACAGTTCAATCCAAGTAGACTTTTATACCCACTAACGCTTGAAAAGAGGCTTAAATGCTGGCATTCCGCGAAAATCCCGTCTGAAATTTCTATAAGAAGAGACTATTTAAATATTAAATTATTTATCAAATAAAATGAACTTAGGGACTTGCTATAATTACCTTTAATCTTATGTGTGTTCCTGAATTTTAAATAAAACATTAATGACAACAATACACAAAGTACAACACAATAAAATTTGGTTCAAATAAATATTTAGAGAATACAAAGAGAATTTAGAAATTCGAACTTAATACAATGGGAAAATCGTATAATATCTTTAAGCTCTCGATTAAGAATTGGAAACAACTTTTAATTAATATTTTGTTATTATTAAATAATTATCATCATTAAATAATGAGCTTGATAATTACTGCTGAATACTGAGTAATAAATAGTGTCGCTTATAATTAATATCTTAGTAGTTGAATAGGGCATGTGTATTACAGGTAGTGTATTCTGTTATTATAAAAATATCTAATTTTACTCTTTAATTTTCCGATAATAGTAACTTAGCCTCAATATATAGGCTCACTATATATAGCCTCAATAATATATAAAAAATAGTATTTATAAATGTTATTTTAGTAAGGTTTATTATGTTTACATTTACTATATATTTAATAATTTAATTTGGGTCTCAATATTGATAAATATAATTATATTTTGTTAATTATTGTCATGACCAAAAATATATCTATCCACTGTTAAAAAATAACAAACTAGTAATGGAGATTTCAGAATATATTACACAAATAATTGTAACTAAAATAATTTTAAAATAAATGTATTTTTTGTTTTTAATGTGCAATTAATGATTGCATTGTTATATTAGATTAAAATATGAATTTTGTTTTAAAGTTTTGATTTAATAAGAATCTGTCTAAATTGGTCTGCGAAACTCATCTAATTTCATAAATGATATTAAAATAAGATATATTGACAAGTATCACTTTTAAACTTTTTAAGATAATGTTCATTACATCGCTAATTTCTGATTTGAAAACATTTTTTTCAATTAAATATTCTCCTAATGTTATTGTTTTTATATAATTTATGTATATAATTTGCTTAAAATGAATTTTGTCTTATCATATTTAAATTATTTTCAATATAATTTAATTTCTAAATTTAGCAAATTATATTTTGCAAATTTGTTTGCTTATTGAAAAAATATTTACCATTTTCCTATGAGTGTGTGTTTTTTATATATTTATAACTTTTTGTAATTTAATGATATCATATTTGTCAAAATGCTGATTTTATTTTTGTAAAGTAATTTGAAAATATAATCGATGTCTAATTTAAGTTATTTTGAAGATTTCATTCAACAATTTGCAATTTATCTATTTCAAATATTGGCATGCTATAATTTTTTTTTCAGACTTAGATATTCTTACTGTAAATCCTATGTTGCAATTTTTGTAATAACTATTAAATATATGTTTACTATAGAGACTCCTAACTAATATATCTGTATATCCATTGTTGATATACAGATATAATGATATAAGATATATTGATATACAGATACTGTATACACTGTATATACATTAGTAAAAGTTTACTTAATTTATGCGAATTTTTTAAGTGTGTTGTAATATGAGAATGACAATATTGTTTAGACTAATTAACATTGTTTACATTTAAAAAAAATATCATTGTCCTTGATTTTTAGATTGTTTTAATATGCTACCATACATCTATGTACATCGGTTTGTAATATGTAGATGTAATATAAGTGTATATGTAAGATGTATGTATTATGTAAAGTATGTAGATGTAAATCATAGGAAATTTTAAGATTGTATGTATTATCCTGCATAAAAAATAAAAATTTATTTGCAACATCACAAAAATAAAAATTACATTAACAAAAAATGTACTTAATTTATTCAATCACATGGTTATTAGCAAAATTCAATATTTATATTGATAATTTATTGAACCTTTAATTAAAAAAAAGAAAACATTAGTTCGTTTTGATTTTCGATTACATCATTTTTAGTTGAAGCAGCTTCAGAATGAATATAATTTTAGGCATATAATTTCTCTGAAATCGTTACATTTTATGAACGATCATTTTTACGCCTATCTGTCACAGGAAAAGAAAATGAACGCTGATATATAAAAATGTAAGTAGTTTAAATTTTTACTTGAGAAGTTAATGCAAATTTCATTTCCAAGGAAAAAGACTGAACGGAATTGTTTCCGCATTTATTTAAAATACAAGTGAATAAATACAGATATCTTCAGTATGGAATGGGCCGAAGCAAGATTACTTCTATGAAGTGCATTTGCAGGATTATTTTGCATTTTATTCCGCTGCAACCTCCGCGCTCCAACAATGTAAAATGCAAAGTAGGGCTATAAAGAGAATCCTATCTTAGCTCATAAAAATCATTGAGTGTCCCCCGTTCAGAGACCTAATACTGGATAATAGAACATTTTACTGCACTGTACTGGTCGTGTATTGGAACGGTGAGGGCTCCCTAACCACACGAATTTCAGAGCATTCTTGCCTGGAAAATCAATTGAATAAAATGGGGGAGGAGGTACTGCTCCAAGGCTGTTCTAACTTTGTTCCATTTTCTGGGGATAATGTTTCGGCTGAATCTATTTATTTATAGCATTCATCTGACACGTTAAATGCCTGGTACGTTTCAAAAGCACGCCTAAATGCATTCTGCGACCACAAATGGGATAATTTGCATGCGATAGCATCCGATATCCAGAGACTTTAACTCTAAACGCATTCGTGTCTGTGTCAGCTTTAGGTGTAATTGAAATTGTTTATTCGCTGCTCTCAGTATTCTGCCTACGTTGAAATTTAATTTTTTTTTTCATTTGTTGTAATCTGATTCAATAAGTTTAAACGGTTTGAGTTGTAACTGAAATCCAATTTTGATAAGTAAAATGAGCGTTTGATTTCAGATTAAATTTTAATCAATTTTCGTATTTCATTTGCTTACTTTGAATTTAATATTCTTGGAGTTTTAATGTTTATTTAAATGGTATAACAGGTGACTGTAGTTTTGTACCGATGTATGCTTTATTGGAGGGGTCGATCTAGTTTGAATTATGCGTAAAAGTTTGTTTCTTATTTATATATAAAATCAGAAATACCAATTTCTAAAGCTAATTTGAAGCTATAAATAGAAAAATAGACGCACGAATTAAATTTTTAATTCTGATTTCTAATAAATTTAAAAAACTAATTATCTTAATCAGTTTAAATAATACACAATTATTTTCAAAAATATGTGTAAATAATTTAACTGTTTTATTTGTTGCATTCTTATTCAATAACTTAAAATTATTTATGCTTTGAAGTTCACGGGTTAAATATTTACTTCTTTTCAGAGATTAAATTTTAGAGAAACTTCTAATTAAATTCTTTTAATCTGAGTTTAATTGCAAAGCACAAATTTTAATATTCGTTTAAATTGTGATGAATATGTATGTGTGATTGCTTTTAAACATAATTTCATATTTTAATGTTATATGTGTTAGTACAAAATAATTAAAATCAAAAGCTGTAATGTTTAATTTTATTTGTAATGAGAAAAACTATTAGAATTTCAATAGCGATGTAAGAGTGAAAAGATGAGCATCATTTTCAATTTATCGATAAAAATTCATCATTTTACAATTTTTATTTTCAATATGTATATAAAAATTATTATCTAATTTTTTTAATAATGTAAGCAAGAAATTTAATTTTCTTTATTGATTGATTGTGTTGGTTTTCCCTTAGTAACTTTTAACTGTTTAAATTTTTAATTTAGTTACACTTATCTCTCTCTACATAACTACACTGGTTATCATAAATTAAGGAAGAATCACAAAAGTGGGTATAACAGAAAATGTTATGCGTGGAATTTAAGGAAACTTACATATATAGAGAGCATAGGAAGGTACAAGATATCATTAAAAGAAATCAGCACAAAATTATGGTGTTAAAAAAATTAACATATGTATACATTGAAGAAATATGGAGTGTAAGTTTGGTATACGAAATGTACCTTTAATATGGGGTATGAATTTCCTCACCCCCTGAGAAGCAATACAGCACATGCAGCAATGTGTGATGCTCTCAGATATGCTTTTGATTAATTGTGTAGGAGCCATTGCTCTTCGAAAGCAGTTGAATACATGGCTAGGATCTTAGGATGTTGATGTAGAGTAGTTACACGTAGTCCTAGAGCGTCTCAAAAATGGTCGATTTTATTAAGGTCCGGTGATCGAGCTGTATACAGCATGTGCTCAAGTGTTTTCTGCTCAAAGAAAGCATCCATGATGCGAGCCCTGTTTGATCTCACATTGTCGTTCTGTATCACCTATTGCCCCGGCATAAGGGTGCACATAAGCATCCAGGAATTAATCTTTATAGGTGGGAACACTAACATTTCCATGAGGAAAAAACATGAAAGTCAGTGTGTCCACCCAAAGAGGTACCACCCAAAACAGACACTGCCTGATCCGTATGCATCTCTTTCACGGATTTTTGATAAATGAAAATGAGTTCCACGTTTTCTCCAAATGAAAATGCACCTGTTATCACTTTCGAGGCTAAACCTAGACTCATTCGTAAAGAGAAGAAACTTCCATTGATAATACGTCTAATGGACATGTTTACGTGCTCAGCACAAACATTATCACTTATGATGTGGCGTGAGTTACTAGTCGCTTTGCTTAAGACCACATTCATGAGGCCTTCGACGCAAGGTTTATCTGGATAGAAACCTTCCGGAGCTTGCAGAGAGTGAGAATCTGAGTTCAACCGGAGCTACAATTCTATTCATTCATAACCATGTTGACAAATATTGGTAATTAGCATTCATGATAGCGAGTAATAGTCCTTGGTTGAAAGCCCTGGATTCCGCATCAGGGGTTGAAAAAGGTTCCAAGAACTATATATGAATCACAGATGGAATCACACTCAGCCATCTAATCATTTTACCTGATTGTTTTCTTGCTTCTTCTCTCCCAATAGCTCGGGCATCAGAATTGTACTATCAATTGATGCTTGGAAGGCATTATTAAATTTAACTATACTAGATTTTTAATCTCAGATGCCCGGAAACAATTTCTGGCTTCCTCTGAGATCTCCATTTTTATGCTGCTCGCAAATGTCGTATTCTAAGAGCAGCGCTTCTAAAAATAGAAGCAAAAGCATACTGAAATGATGTTCAACTCCTTTTACTCATCAATATATTCAAATTTCATTGAGATTGGTTTAATTTTGGGAGATTAATAGCTATTTTTGTTATTTTCCTAACTTTTTGATAGCTAGTAGATGTATTTTATTTTCATATTAACTTTTGAAAAAAGTAAATTTGCTTACTTCGAATTTAATTTTCCTACGGCCGTATTTACCAACCAGAATTAAACAAAGTTTCAAGGTAAAGGGCGAGTTAAGTTATGAAACGTTATTCACCACGACAAAAACAGCGATTAACTCGCCTATATTGATCCCTAGAATAACCCTACGATTTCGGAGTGTTAGCGCCGAGTCAGCAACAATGGCGGACTTAAGCGATATGTTTGTTGACATAGATGTGCAAAATTTGCAAAATCTTGAATTAATGGAAAGAAGAGTGAGATGTGTGTATGAAAGTAAGAAAAATGATTTTGAAACATTTTTGTTATTAGTGTCGCAATTTCTAACGATGTAAAATTTAATCTTTTGTCCATCTTGACAAAACACTTTTCCTCTCTCTACGAAGCTTTGTTTACATTTTTTGCTAGCCAATCAGAAGCCGTCTTACATGTCGTGTTCGGTTAACTCCAAAGTTGTTTTACACGGGGATTTCCCCGCTTCGTGAATAAAAATGTTAATTGGATGATATAGTGACTTACATTAAAAGAAATTATATATATATATATATATATATATATATATATATATATATTATAATAATTGCGTACTTAAATTAAACACTTAACACTTTTTTTGCGTTTCTAATTGTTTTATATCAAAAATTCAAATTTTCAAAAGTCTTAAACTTAGGAATATAAGATTAAAATTATGTGTTTAAGTTTGGATTTTATTAAAAATTATACAAAATTTATTTAACCTTTCAGGCGATGAGTAATTTATGCATAAAATTTAATTATTTTGTTGCATGCTGATTCATTTATTGTAATTCTGAATTGATTTTTGAATTAGATTTATAAAATTTGCATTTGATTTTAGGATAAAATTCAATGATTTTTAGATTTAACTTTTCTTCAGTGTTTTTAATAGTTAAATACAAAAAGCACTGGTTATTTATGAGGGCTAGCATTAATTATACTGGATCCTATTTATACTTGGAATCAAACCAATGAACTGTTAATCTTAAAACCAGAGATCTGACGTATCTATTCACAAGTCAGCTCAGCGCTTGCGATATTGATAACAGTTTTTATGCTTCAGTTGACGTAAAATGTTCAAAGAAATATGTCCTTGAATTAAATTTTGAAACTATATTTTATCATTAAAGACATATGCACACTTTCATAAATTAAGGATAATCAATAAGCCCATCGAACACGAAAGGAAAAATAACTCCTGTAGAAATATCACACGTAGTTACGCAGTTAAACATTGTATGCAAATTACAAGAAAACACTCGTGAACAGTGACGAATGGTTAAGAGAGATTTATATAAGGACCTGTGCAAAAAAAAAAAAAAAAAGGGAAATGTGTTTACGGCCAATCTGTATAGCGCTCAGTTTCATAACTATTAACATAGAAGACGGATGTGGCTGATGTTTTACGTAATAGAATTATGTTCCACCTTGAATGCGATTATAAGCAGATGGCAGTATCTGAGCAACTGTGCAATCTTTGGACTGTGTCAACGATTCCAAGATGATTTAAATGTCAGTAGACATTACAATTCAGATCGCTCTCTATTGACAACTCCCAAGGACGACCAATATTTGGCAGTAACTACCAAAAGAAACAGACGGATATCAGCAGCGGACCTGTCTCATAAGCTGTCATCAAGTACGACCATTTGAAAACAAATCTTGTACAGATGTTTGATACAATATGATATGTATGCTCACAGGCCTGTCAGATGAGTTTCACTCATGACATCTCACAGTCACCAACGGTCAACATGGAGTAGAGACCGTCACAGTGGCTCTGCTATATTATGTTATTTTTTCTGACAAGTCGAAATTAACCTTGCAGTCCGATTCACATTAACATTGATAGAGAACGCTAATTACTCGCGTTTAGGATGAGGCATTGTACAGGGCTCCAAAACATATCTACATGTTCATATCGGAATTATCACAAGCAAATTTATCGAGATGTCATTCAGCAACAACATTTCCGCTTGTTTAAGGTTACCGTCGATGCTAATTTGTGTAGATGACTATGCTCATACTTGTCATTCGAGCAGCGTCAACGACAGCTTTTAATCGGAGGATATAACATACACGAAATGTGCAAAATTCTCACTGCACTTGAATCCAATGGAGCATGCGCGGGTCATGCTTAGTCGATTTATCGCATTATCGCAGCCCATCAAAAACGTAATGTTCAGTTGTTATGAGGGAGATGTTATAAAGTTGCAAGAACTCCAGGGAGATATAATTGTAATTTGTGTGTATGCTGGTAACATAGTTACACCATCCGATTTGTTCTTTCTCATTTGTCTCAATTCACACATATATCTTCAAATACCTTTAGATATGTATTTAATAATAGACAATAATTAAACAACAACAAAACAGTGTCAAGAGAAGTTGTTTTACTCAAGAACACCCACGACACAATAATACTGGTTAAACTAAACAAAATTGACTAATAAATCCTATTTAACTTTGCTTTGAAAGGTGCAGTGTCCAGAATTTCTTAAAAACAACTTTCTCCATTTGGAATGTATTCTTCATACAGGCTGTTAATTTCTCGACAGATCTATTTTTGAAAAAGTGTAAATTCTAAATATTAAAACTAGTTCAAATATCAACAAGAAAAGACTTTTAATAAAAAATACTAAACAATTCACTTCAATTCCTCTTTAAGTTGCCTTCTAGTCATAAAGATTGAAATTTGTGTTTAAACTGATTAATTTTTAAAGTTCAACCTCCCTTGAAATTGAATAAAAATTCAGACAACAAAAGTGGAAATATTTTGTAATGTTGTAGGAAAATGGATGGTTATCAAGCAATTACGTGGATAAAAATATTTGATGTTGGAAAGTGTTCTGCCTAAATGATGTTTGGACATTGCTTTTTCCAATAAAAATAATGAGTTTTATTGCAAGGTATAAAAATCTTTTAGTTATATTAATATTTTATAATTATTATATTATATTTATAATTATTTATATAATTATTTCTTCGTTTTTCTGAAACGGTTATGTTATTAGTTCAATCATCAAATTAGCATATCGTATATGTTTTAAAAATGTTTTAATTCGAAATATTTATGTTTGATATATTTTAATTTCATTTATTTTTATAATATTTAAGTGAGTGAATTTTACAAAATTATCTTGTCATTTTCATTTGGAATTAAATTAAAAACTATATACTTATTAAAATATCTAAATGAATTCACAATTCAAATGCTGTGTCAAAATTCTTAAATACTAGAATTATTTGATTAAGTTTGCAAATATGTCCTTAAATATTTAAAATTTTAAGTTAATGTAAAAAAACCAGTCAAATTTATAAATTAAGTATTGTATTTAACCGCGACTAAGAATTCTTAAAGGCCATGTAAATTATATTGTATTGCATTTGCACAAGAATTTTAATTAAATCTACAAGATAATTGATTAAGAACACAATTACTTTGAATTCACATTTTAATATTGATTAAATATTCTTTAATGGTAAAGCGTCTTTCCAGCATAATTTTGAAAATTTAATTATGCTGCATTACTTCTTAAAGTCATAACTCAAATGCATTTTTTTAATACTATGAACCAATATTTAACATTTGACATTATATTAACTTATTGAATGGCGTATAAAACTTCCCTTTTTGCTTAAAAGCTAGAATTCTATCTTCAAAGATCATAGAAGCTGACAGATGTAATACTTTCGTAGATCGTGCTTAAGTGGTAAAACAGAGCATGAATTATATTCCATCAGAGCCGATTTTATTTATTTTTTTTTGGAGCAAAATTCGTGAGCCGAAATACCGGAATCAAGACTTCTTTTGGCAAATAAGAAAATATTATGTCCATACACGAAGTGTATAGATATAATATAAATGGATATTAAATTATTGCATGGAAATATACTAAAAAAAGTTCTATTTCTACATTTAATGCATATTAATTTAGGCTACCCTATTTTCAACTCAAAATATTTCTTCAAATGTGTCCATAAGTCAAATTTATGCTTATTTCGGTTGTAAGGTTCATTTCTGTTTCCAAAGTTCTACCTGTATTGTTAAAATTTAGAGATCATATAATAAAAGTACTTATTAATTTTATTAGTTTAAATCACTATGAGTAAGTGAATCTTGTATCATTGAAACAATATCAAAAATGATTTTAGTGGTTAGTGAAATGATTCCAGAAGTGAATATTCATTGAATATTAGGCAGATAGTTTCAATTAATTCAAGTCAATATTTTAATCAATCAATGAAAAATCTGGAATTTTTCTAATTTTTCAAGAATACTAAGCGTTTTGGCTCTGTACTTAATATCAAACAAGAGTTGCGCGTTATATTTATACTTTTTGCACTTATACAGTTCGTTTAGGTTCCTCAAAGGTTTCAAGTTTTTTTTCCAAGCAATGCATATGTAATGGCAAATATTTATGTGAAGTTTCTTCGAAAAAATATATTATGAAGGTAAGCCTTACAATAACATCTAACTCTTGCTTAGAATACATAATGCACTGGTATTGAATAAATATGTATTTAAAGTGATAAGTTTCAATTAGTTTAATATTTACATCACAATAAGAATGCATCAAACGTTGAAAATTTTCTTTAACTGTATACCCGGGCAAAAAATGTTTTGTTCAAT
This sequence comes from Latrodectus geometricus, assembly GCA_026290005.1. NCBI lineage: Eukaryota > Metazoa > Arthropoda > Arachnida > Araneae > Theridiidae > Latrodectus > Latrodectus geometricus. The sequence goes on from JAPDSC010072184.1 coordinate 79,815, forward strand.
TTCAATTTATATCGTTTGCTTTTTCACCGAAATTTCATTTACAGTATATAATAATTTATGAGCTTCAGAAAATAAATGATGAAATTTTAGTTCAATAGATTTAAACAATGGTATTATATTGTATGAAATGTTTAATAAAAATATTAGCTTTTTTAAATAGAAAAAGGAAAGGAAAAAATTTTTAGAATTGAAATTGACGAATCATTTTTTTTATAAAAAACACTTAAAAGGAATATTAATTTTAAAAATAGATAAAACCCATGCAAAACTATTCCATTAATATATTTTTTATTTGGATAATATCCAAATACAACCAATTATTAATGTGAAAAGTCTGTTTAAAAAATGATTCTCTAGGGATACCTTAGAATAAACTTTAACTGTTACATGCAATCAATAATTCACTTGTTTGAATGAATAATATTTAAAATATTAGTAATGAATTTGTACTTTTTTATACCACAATAACGATAAATCAACAAGCAAACAAACTCTAAAAACAAATGATGGGGAAAATAAATAATTTTAATCATTCGTTAGAGCATAGAAATATTAATTTACTTTCATGATGAAAAGAATTCTATGTAAAAACAAAATACTAATTTCCTTAACAGGAATAATGATTTGATTAAATTTTTGCTCAATCAAAATATAATGTAATGTAACCAACTACTAGCATTCTGTGAACAGCAATTTTAAATATATTTTACATTTACTATCATTGGTTAATAGAAGAAAAAAGTATTAAGTTCATAAAAAATTAAAAAAAGTATAATAAGTAATTAGTCTAAAATTTGCAAAAAAGATGAAGCAAACTAAAATTACCCTGTAATTTTGTAGATTGTCTACAACACATTCTAAGCTCACATTTCTTCCTGCTGTAACTGTGATGTTTGGGATTGGCTCGGCAAACACTGGATTTGTGCCTACAGTCAACTGATTAGAAGTTGCTAAGGAAAGAAATTAGAAAATACTTTAAGATATGCACATACATTAAGATAAAACAAGCAAACGCTTATAAAAGAATTTTTTTATGCCTTTTACGGGTAAGATTTTATTCTATCTCAGCGAAATGGCTAAATTTTTTATGTAGAAAATTTTAAGAGTGATCAACGCTTCAAGAGACAAAGAATAACTTAGATTTTTCATTTTTAATAATGTTTCAAATAATTCTTAAAAATTAAAATTTGTTTTTATGTAGGTAAAATATTTAATTAATAAAAATGGTTTTTTATAAAATTTCTGAAAGGAAGAAGATTTTCTAAAAAATTCTCAACAGTATTTGTAGTTAATAATGCACTTATTACTATTAAAATAGTATTAAATAATTAAAGCATTATACGATTAAAAATAAAACATTATGATAACTGAATTATACTTATAAGAAAAATATGGGTTATTAGTTTGCGTTGCTTGTAAAAAATGTTTTTAGGAAGATTACTGAGTTAATTCAGTTTGCATTGTTTCAAGAATTTTTTGAAGTATTATAAATTGTGTAAGAGATTAAATGTTAATATATGAAATTTTCTAGAACAATAAAATAAACAAATACTAAATTGATTTGATTAAGTTACTGCAGTATGTAAACTGTTAAGTGGATTGTATATACATGAATACATGTATACAGACAAAGCAGTGCTGACGAGCCCCGAACAGTACGTAACGCTTAAGAGTGTGGAATATACCATCATCTTTGAATTAACAGCTTGAATTAGGCTTATATCTGACTATGATTCATTTTTAATTGGAAAGCTTAATTGTCTTTGTGTTCGATTAATTTGCCTCTTCAAATTGGCTTTTGGCGGATAAACTTTAACTTGATCATTCTCTTTAGAACCGATAGATACATAAACTACGACAAAGATAGGAGAAGAGTCAACAAATTTTCAAACTCTATTGTCAGAGTTTGAACCATTTAGAGATAGATTAGTTAAATTGTTTTAATTATAAAAGTTAGATTAGTTAGAAAAAAGGCTAATATTAAGAAAAATACATGAATATTGTAAGCGATATTGTCCTGGCTGTAACATTTAATTTCAAGAATAAATTTCGTATTTGCCAAGTAGAATATTATAATGTCAGACAAATTGATATTTTAATAATAAATTACATAAACTGAAAATGTTCTCAATAAATTTATTTCATTTATTCCTCTTAATATCTTAACAGTAGAATTGTAATAAGAGATGAATTTAAAACAAATTACGCACTTTACCCTTAATATCATTGACAATGTTTTAAAGAGTATTGAATGTGTCAAATGTAAATATTGAATATGTCATTTGTTCCTGGTCAATACACAACAACTGCCGTTTATCATGCATAGAAATTTGTGTACCAAATGCCAATATTTAGGGAATGTTTTCGGTATCTGGCATAAACAGTGCTAGCATACAAATGTATAAATAAATATTTCTCAAGGTAATAATGATGCTCTCGGTATTTTAAACACGAAAAATACATTAAAATAAAACTTACAGCTCAATAATTAAGCTGAATTTATCAGGATTACTGTAATCACCCACTTCACAATCTATGAAACCGTTAAAGTTAAGCACACTTTCTTTGGGTGGGCGCAGTTAATAAACGACTTCAATAATCTCGGGTGGAAAGTTTTCTAACGCTGAACTTGAACGTACAACAACCAGTTCTCAAAACAAAACTCCTTTCCACTCTAACACTTTTACTCTTGCCTTCACACTATTATCAATTTTACGCCGTAGACTGCTGTTTCTCCATTAATAGCAACTCCATTGCCCCTGCCGCACCTGCAGCCCACCCCTGAGCGTGATGGGGCTGCATTCCTCGCCTTTAAG
>JAPDSC010072184.1:97300-108792 GCA_026290005.1 Latrodectus geometricus
TATATATATATATATATATATATATATATATATATATATATATATCTGTGTGTGTGTGTGTGTGTGTGTATACATGTATTTTACTTAGATTATATCTTCTTAATAAAAGAATGAATATCTTTAGATTTAAAATTTGCTTGATTAACACCGAGAAGATGAGCTTCAAAGAAAGATGAAAAAGAGAAGAAATATTCTGTCACGGGAAATTGCTGCCTCACTGAATATTTGATTAATTTCTGTGTTTTCCGGAAGAGAGCGCCCTCTTTCTTGTGAAGTCAAAACTACAGTAGTATTTCAGAGTATAAATAAATAAACAAAACTTATAACGAATATTCCAAGTAAATAATTCTTGCAAAGAAAAAAGTTAGAGGAACATCGTAGTTAATTGACGAGGATGTTTCTAATTTGTACATATTTACAATAAATAATTGGCGCTTGTTTGCTTCCGATGAATATAATGAATTAATGAGTGAATTATTTACTGATTAAGATAATTTCTGATTTTTATCTTATTAATTTGATAGAATTTCTGAACTAATAAATGCATAAAATTAAATAAATAAACTAAATATTTGAATTATTAAAGATGTAACAATTTATTTTATTATAATATAGCTGCTTTCACTCGGTAACAATAGTCATGTTTTGAAGTTCACAAATATAATAGGAGAATTTTGTGAAATAAAAAAATGACATTTTCTGTATTTCATTGAAAAACTTCAAAGCATAAGTCAAACATTTTTCCAGCTTTTAAAGCATATAAACAATTTTAAAAACATGGTGATAAAAATTTGAAGATTTTATGAATCATCAAAATATTCGTGTAAATGGTACTGTAGTTAATATCATAATTTATTCAATTGCTTATGAAAGATGTTTTATTATAATATACTAATTTTGTGAGTTATTAAACCGAAAAATTTTTCAAAATACTCTGACATGGATTTTCTAAAAATGATTTAATTTATTTTAAGCACATACTTTGTATTTACAAAAATAAATCCTGAAATCAATAAAATTTCAAAGTATTGATAGTTTATTGATTTTACATACATATTTATGTATATATATACATAAAGAGATAATAGTTTATGTAGTGCCAGTTTTGCGCTAGTTGAATTACTTAAACTGGTATTTTAGTGATACTTTATTGTGGTCATGTTTTGTAGACGAGTAATAACTAGATCATAACCTAAGGTTTAAAACTAATTACAAGTCACTATATAAATTCAAAACCAAAGTAGGATATGGACCTATGAATTGTTGAACCCAAAGAAGGAACTCTAACCATACGGCCACCACCTTAGTCTGGAAGTGTTAGAATTTCTATTGATACTTCAATATAGCTTTCTGCTCGAAGTAACTGTTTTGTTAAATCTAATATCATCTAAGTAAAAAAGAAAGGAAATCCTTAATTAACCTTGAAGTAGGAAGATTATCAAAATCCTTGCAATTGTATTTTCGCGCAACTTCAAATATCTTAACCATCAATGAATCATTTCTGATGTTAAGTTCATAGTTTTATGCGTCAAAAATTGATAGCTCAAATCATAATTCCCAACAACTGCTTAGATGGTCATAGCCAAAAATGGAATCTGAGCATTTTGATCTTTATTGGTGATCTTTGGTATGTCATGGTATATATCACTTAATATTCTGTGCCATACCAGTAGACAACCAAATTCTGTGTAAGACATGAGCTGTATATGTTCCGGTCCACATTACGGTTTTTGACAAATGTAGAACCGGTTAATTGACAAATTTTCAAGCACTACTTATACCACACATAAATTATTGCAATTCCAGATTTTTTATGTTGAAAAATAAAAAGGAGAAACTTTTGCTTAAAACGAATTAATTAAGAGCTATTTGTTTTTCCCTGTAGAAGATTATAAAATCTTAATACTACTTATGTAAGACTTTTTAAATTGAATTGTTGATTCTAATGCTTATTGAAAATAAAATTGTTTAGATTATATTTATACTTGTTTTGAAATTTGTTTTAACTTTTTCTTTAATAATGGGAAAACATTTCTTCCTTGCACACTATTAGAAACTTTATCCCAGGCTTTTCTAACATTCCAATTTTTAAGATGATTTGCTTACCTGAAAGTGTTTCCATTATTTTATTATAAGCAAAAGATAAATTTCTGTATTGCTTAACTATTCTGGAATCTATTATTTCGGAAGTAGCAAAAATAATGTATCATGAAAGCTAGAATACATGGCTTTAATTTCAAAAATTTTTCTCATATTTCATGCTGCAAAACTTTATTACTTCAAATTCCATTAATAATAATATTAGCTTTTATATATGTATTGTGAAATATTTATTCCATTGTTTATGTAAAATGCTTACCATAACTTGATTTTGTTTAGTCGCATTAAATGTCAAAAGATTGATAGCCAATTAAGAGTTTTAGAGTAGTCTACTAGTAAGGAGGGCACAGATTTCGTTCTATCTATCATACCAATTTTTGAATTCGGTGATTTTTTTGGCGTATATCCTTGTTTATCAGGTAACCTGAATTTGTACTATGTCATAGAGACAATGAACAATAAGAATTTTCTATTCTGGGAAACTTAGCATTTTCATCATTGCGAGGAAATTTAGAACATTATATTCCATTTTTATAAAGAATTTTTGCAACGATAGTTAGTCCTAATATTTTTAGTGTGTTCTACAGATTTTTGTTATTCTGGATAATTAAATTTATTGTTATAATCCAAGTTGTGTTATTATTTTTCATTATTTTAAATTATTTTTTAATTTTTTATAATTATTTAAAATTATTGTTTAAAATTATGTCAACATATATTTTTTCAGCTTATGGCATTTTTATTATATGTATATAAATAATTTTATATATTTATATGTATATAAATAAAATGTCTTTAAATTAATTGTTAAAATATTAAATACTTTGAAATTTGTATTTGTATTTAATAAAATGTTGTTCCTATATTTTCTTTTTTAGAATAACTAGATAACATTCAAATTATAATTTACAATTTATATATAATTTCTTGCGATTGTTTTTATCTTTACATTACAATTCATGTTGCTATTTTTTAAGAGTTCGTATTTACAATTCAAAAATATTCATATCATTCCTTTCATGTCCTTCATGTCTTTGTATACATTTCGAAATTAATTTTCATATGCTTTTTTTTATGAATCCTAATGTTTTAAATATATGTATTTACGCTTTTTATTTATCAGGTTTAGATTTATTATTGAGAAATTCAAGCTTTTTCTAGAAAAGAATTTTTTAAGTCACAATTACGTCATCTTGGCAACATTTCTTTGACATCAAAAAAAGTTCAGAAATTGGCCTGATGGATTATACTGTAGCTATGCCGTAGGAAACGTTCTCGGGTTCATTCCCAGTCAATTTTTAATATTAGAATATGGTCTTTGTGCTCATTCTTTCTGTACAAACAATTTTGGTGGTGAGAATATTCTGAATTTCTACTTTTTAATCAAAAATAATACTGATCATTATCAATGAAAAGCCCATCTGGAAAACAACATGCTGAGAAGGTTTAAATACTTCACAACATCCTTTGCCAGAACTTTCTGAGGATCCAAACGTTTAATTAATATAGAAATGAGAATTGTTCGTCGAAAACTCTAACTACACTACTGGCCATTAAAATTGCTATACCAAGAAGGCGACATGCTACAGACGTGAAATTTATACGAAAGGAAGAAGGTGCTGTGATATGCAAATGATTAGCTTTTCAGCGCATTCAGACAAGGCAGGCGCCAGTAGCGACACCTACATTGAGTTTAAATGAGGAAATTGTTCAGCCGGTACCTCATACACAAATTGCATTTGAACGTTGTTGCCTGGTGAAAAGTTGTTGTGATGCCTCGTGTACGAAGAGAAACCAGCACGTTTCTGACTTTGATAAAGGTCGAATTGTAGCGTACCGGGATTGCGGTTTATTTTATCGCAGTATTGCTGCTCGCGTTGGTCGAGATCCAATGACTATAGAACCAATGGGTTCAGGACGGTAATACGGAACGCCATGTGGGATCTCAACGGCCACCTATCACTAGCAGCCGAGAAGACAGGCATATTTTCCGCATGGCCGTAATGGATCGTGCAACCACGTCACGAGCCGTGAGTCAAGAAACGGGGTCGTTTGGAAGACAACAAATGTCTGTACGAACAGTTCGACGACGTTTGCAGCAGCATGGACTTTCAGCTCGGAGACCATGACTGCGGCTTCCCTTGACGCTGCGTCATAGACAAGAGCACCTTCAATGGTGTGATCAACGACGAACCTGGGCGCACGAATGGCGAGACGTCATCTTTTCAGATAAATCCAGGTTATGTGTACAGCATCATGACGGTCGCATCCGTGTTTGGCGGCATCGTGGTGAACGCACACTGGCAGCGTGCATTCGTCATCATCATACTGGCCCATCACCTGGCGTGATGGTATGGGGTGCCATTGGATACACGTCTCGGTCACTTCTTGTTCGCATTGGCGGTGCTTTGAACAGTGCGCGTTACATTTCTGGTGTGTTACGACCCGTGGCTCTACCCTTTATTCGAGCTCTGCGAAAACCTACGTTTCAGCAGGATAATGCCCGCCCGCATGTTGCCGATATTATACGGACCTTCCATGATACGGAACATTTTCGGCTGCTGCCCTGGCCAGCACGTTCTTCAGATCTTCCACCAATAGAAAACGTCTGGTCAATGGTTGCCGAGCGAATGGCTCGTATTCAAACGCCAGTCACTACGGTTGATGAACTGTGGCATCGTGTTGAAGCTGCATGGGCATCTGTAACTGTACATGCAATCCAATCTCTGTTTGACTCAATGTTCAGGCGTATAACTGCTGTTATTACTGCCAGAGGTGGTTGTTCTGGGTACTGATTTCTCAGGATCTATCCAGCCAAAGTGTATCCAGCCAAATTTAATCACTTCTTATTTCTAGTATAATATATTTGTCCAATAAATATCATTTTGTTATCTGCATTTCTTCCTGGTGTAGCAATTTTAATGGCCAGTAGTGTAGAAGAATAAAAAGGTTGATAAAGTAAAGGGCAATTTAAAGTGAGATAATTTTTTTTTGTCTTATTTACTCAATATGTTTAATCTTAAAGATGAATTTAAAGAATAACTTTTCAGATGATCGTAAGTAGTCATTGATTTTTTACAATTTATTGTTTGAATTATACATAAAAGAAGAAACAGCTACCGTATAATGAACCATGCTTGTTTTTGAGTTTGGTGATACTTTTGGCGAATTCCTTGTTTATTTGCAACCTTGTTCTCATGACTTTATAGTGATAGAGAATACAATATTTCTATTTTGGTAATTCTATTGCTTCGTCATCGCGAAGAAATTTAGAACATTTTTGTTTTTGTTCCATTATAAATATTTGAAACTTAATAATCATAAAATATATGTAAGCATTTTATTAATCAGATTTAAATTTATTTTTAGATGCATAAGCTTTTTCTAGAAGTTTATTACACAATTATTACATCTTCGTGGCATTATGTAATTTTGGCAACACTTTTTGTGTTACCAAAAACTTAAAAATTGGTATGATGGATTATACGGCATCTCGGTCTAAGAGAAATACAAATAAAATAATTCTTCTTCTCAAAAATATCTGCGTAACAATGCAATGCAAATGTACAATGCAAATGTATTTCATCAAAATTCAGTCAGAAGTATGAATAAACACATTAAACACAGGTGAATATTTTTGCCCGATTCTTATATACTGTTTTGCTATACATCATCAAATTGCTAAAACATTTCTAATACCTTTGACAAATATTATATGTAAGGAAGGTTGTCTTTTAAATGTACAAAGAATGAATGCAAACGTATTTCATCAAAATTCAGTCAGAAGTATGAATAAACACATTAGTTTTACATGAATAAATTAGCTGAAAAGTTGGGATTAAAAGTATCTGGAAGCACACATCATTAGCATTAAAAGCATCAATATATTGGTAGATAAACCCCAATAAAATTTTAATTAAAACGTTAACAACAATAGAATACTTTAAATGTTTGTGCATATTGATCATGTAAATATATTTAGAGTTGATTTCCCTAAGCTCCTGTTACTTTTTATGGTCGATTAAGTAGACTTTACTGATTGGACAAAGAATTAACTCAGATACACTTAATAGATTGTTAACTTTATCAGTTCTTCGGATGGATAGCTATTAGTAACTTATTACTTTTGTGAAATGGGTCTCTTAATGAATGTCACACCATTCTTTTGGTAAAACAATATGAGAAAAGAAAAATTAAGTAATAACATTGCTCTTCGATTTATCAACAGAAAACAAATTCAGAAACTTAAATCTTAAACTATATGTCTTAACTTTTGAAGAAATTTTGTAATTTATTTTGATTCAAAACTTAAATGCTTGCACCTTAGAAGTGGATACATTTGGGAAAATTTTCATATAAGGTTTAATAACAGAGATTAAATCAATAAAGTAAGAATGTATTCATAAAAATTATTTTAAAATTTTTGGCAAGATTATCACCAAATTTGTCTTTGAAGAACGATTTCATTTTATATGAACGGGATATATTTCAGAAATAAAATCTCTCTTAAACTGTGATCTTTTAGAAATTAAATTAAATCTAAGGATAAAAAATCGATAAGATGTTAGATTGCTATAGGATGCGGTTAAGCATCACAAATTTCAGTCTCTCCTGATTTTTATTCACTTTTCGAAGCAATAGAGAAATACTGATTGTTTCTCATATAGTGTTGAAAAATATCCCAGTAAGTATATGAGTCCTCTTAATTTAGAAGCTGGGGACTTATGGAAGACTTCTAGACTTGGCAAAAACCTCAAAAGCATAATTTCACTTGAAAGATATATTGTGACTTATTTTACACGCGACAGACACTATAAGAGAACAAGAAAGCTCTATGGTCCAATATGGCATTAAAAAAACTTTTTTGCAGAAGCAAGAACGAAGTTTTTTATGGCCAGGCCATAGCGGTTTTGTTAAAAAATTTTTTTAATGCCTTATTAAAAAAATTAAACACATTTAAGATACGTTTCATAATTAATAGAATTTTTGGAATTTTACATATGCTATTAGTTACATTTACATATCTCATTAATTCAAAAATATCTTCAAATTACCAGTTAATTGATGAACATCAATTCCATATTTTTTCTGATTAATTCCTTATCACGAGTAATATGGTAATGTTTATAATTTTAATCAACATAGCTGGCAATACTTCTATGAAGATAGTAAAACTATATAAAAAGTTTTCGTATTAATCTCTGTGCAAAAAAAAAAAAAAAAAAAAAAGAAAAGAAAAAAGCACATTATCATGCTAAAAGAAATAGACTTGCCAAGACAATGAAGTAAAAATAAAATTAAAGCAAAAATTTACTCATTAATTTTGTTTCTGTATTTATTCAGTTACATATTTATAAGCATTTGTTATTTCATATAAGTTGATTGCATTTTGTGTAAATTTCTGTAAAAATTCCTAACAGCATTAAATGTTAATTACCTAATTAAAATGCAAAATACTATTATAATCATTTGTTATCATAGGGACAAATTTTTAAAAAAAAAAATTGTAATTTATTTATAAAAAAATAAATAATTTTTTTTATAAAAAAATTACTAAAAAAAGTATAACTGCTTAGAGTTTGAAAATGTTTTTTTTATTTTTTTTAATGTTTTTAAGTTGAAATTTAATGATATTTCTAAGAATTTATAAAAAGCGGAAAATGATAATATGTCATGAATGAATTCTTAATTACACTAGGCATTTAAGATGAAATCACAAGTTTCAATTTATGACAAAGCATAAATTTTAAATAATAACATATTATTCAAAATAATATAAACATAATACAATAATATTCATATTAACTTAAATAATATCCATTTTATATTGTTTACATTCTGTGGTAGCTTATAAATTTCATTATTTAAAAATATAAATTAAAAATCACTCTATTATTTCGAACAAAATGAGTATGAAATATTAAAATGTAAAAGAAATCTATTTGCTTAATCATATTAGCTGCGCAAATTCTGTTGAAAATGTCGATGATAAGGTATTTTAGTAAAAAAAGATATACTTTATTTAAAACAAAAAATGAAGTTTTTTAAAATAAGATACAAAACTGTTTTGACATTTTAATAAAATTTTACTTATAGGAAATTAGAATTTTGTGAATCAAAGTAAATAAATTTACTTAAGAATTGAAAAATGGGATTTCGTGTTTCAATGAATTAAAGGTCTTTTTTATTTATTTTAGTAATAAATTCAGCTAAATTAGTAATATGTAAAATGGTTTTTAAAATTACCAGATTATAAAATAATCTTTCTATATTATTATTTTAACAATAATTTTACTATTTATTTCTTCATTATAATAATTAATTTCTATTATCATTCATTTAATAAAATATAAAAACGTTTCGCAATCAAAAAATGTAATTCAAATAATAGGAAAATATTTACTTAAATTTTGTAATAAATATTTATTGGTAACAGGTATTTAATTTAGTTTCAAGCTATAACTAAGCAGCAACAAAATACTTACTAAATAATTAATTATGGCATAAACGCAATTCAATAACTATTTAGTAAATTTACAGACTATGATATTTAAGCTGTAAGTGATTTGGTGATAATTTTTATAATTTGACTTTTTTGTTTCAACTAAGAAAAAAATGACAAAAACTTGAATTGTCAAGGAAACATTTTTATTACCAAGTATTTTTCAGAAATTATAATTGAAATAAAATCTCGTTTCTCATAAAATACCAAATTTTATTATACAGTAGATTGAAAACAGCTCTACAGAAGAAACAAAGCAACATTAATAATTTTAATCAAATGATGTCTGCATTTATATTATGCATCATTATTTGTGATATTTATTTTATAAAATATCGAAATATTTCTTCAGAGTCATTGATTAAATCTATGGATTCATTATTTGGCCACGTTCTTTAAGAATACTTAATCTAAGATAATTTTAATTTATAATTATTTTTAGTTTTAAGACATTTAAATATTTATTTAGTTTTTCTTAAATATTATCTTGCAAGTGTATGACATTTAAAATGATAAAAACTTCAATTTTTTTATTTCATGTAGATTAAATGATAAAACATTTACAGTTGTAAATATTTTTATTAAAATAGTTCTTCAGAACCTTTACTTCAAAATGATAAATTATTACTAATGAAAAACTGCAAAAACTGTTTGTTAATTTAATATTATTAATGATATTAAAACAATTTTATATAGATTTCTAAGCGTTATATGTACAAATAATTTGGGATTTTTAATTTAAATCTTCTATTCACAAAATAAATCCATGAAAAAGAATTTAGAAATTGATATTCATATATTTATTTCAGAAAATAACGAATAACAATTAATATTTAATTTAATTATTTTTTCACACAACGAAAGAATAATATTAAATTTATGTTTAAACAAAAGCATTTATTATGGAAATTTGCAGAAAAAAAAGAAATTTCATGAAATAGAATTCATAAAGGAAATATAATTTATTTGTTTGCTTTTTACATTTAAAATATTGAAATACCAAAAAAGAGCTTTATAAAGAAAGCTCAGTTAATTCTTTTAATCAATTTTCATGCATCTGTGAGTTCTTTAATTACATTTTCATTCTCCAATTCCAAGGAATAAATTGACAAATCCAAAAATAAAAAAATAAATCGTACTATTTGGATCAACTGAGATAGCTATTTGTGAAAAATGTCAGAAACATTTACAAGTCAACTGATACACAAGTGAATTCTTAAATCTTTTAACAAAACGTCTGGCTACTAACTTAATGCTTTAAAAATAACTAAATGATTAAAGGTAAATCTTTGAAAAAACAAACGACAATATAGGGGGGTATACTTTATAAAGCGTTTCATAAACAATTTTTTTAACACAGTATATATTAGTTTGCAATAATATGTAAAAATTCAGGTTTATAATTTAATTTAAAAATATCAAGAGAAATTTTAATTTCTGCTTCATAATAGCATTAAATCACTAATTTGAATGCTTTTTAATGCAGTAAAAGAAAGTTCTTTTTAAAAATATTAAAATCTATTTTTTTAATAATATTATTATGTAATTAAGTATACATCTCAGACAAATTAAAAATGATGTACTTTAAGCAACTATAAATAAATTATTTAAATTTTGAGGATTATAATAAAATTATTTTAAATATCCGTAAACGTAGAAGAAATAGTTTCTTGTAAAAATATGAAATTCTTATTTTTTTAATCATATTAATATGTAATTTTTAGCTCCTGTGATCCTATTAAAATGATATATTTTATAGTATTTAAAATACATTATTAATATAGTATTTTATGAAAAAATTAGTTTTCTTATTGGATAAATATATCGTTTTTCCCAAACACAAAAATTAAAATATAATGTGTAAATAATGATAATTCCTCATGTAATAATAGTTTTCATTTATTCATGTTTTGCTTCATGCATAACTAACAAGAGAGAAATATTTTCATGCTAATGTGTTAACACAAAACGACTATTTCTTTTTATATATTATGCAAAAGTACATACGCAGGAAAATTGTATTGAATAATAAGTCATTTCAGAAAAAATTATTATCTATTCAATGTTTTAAATATTATAGTAAAATGCTCTAAAGGATTTTTCGCATGTAATTTATTTAAATATAATGCGTTACTTTTATTTTGTTGAATCAAATACCATATTTTAATAATTATATAAGCATGTATGAATTGATAAATCATTTACAACAGTTTATCTGATAAAGGATATACAATTTTTAATTTTCCGTGCTTGATATGATATCAGCATATTTATGTACTAATGTAATGCTAGGAGAATTGAGCTAAGCTAAATCGATAAAAATATTAATGATATTCACATTTTTAATGATTGTGAATCATTGCTTAGGAATTCTCTCATGTCTCATTTTCATGGCATTAACTTTCAACTAAAATAACTAATTGAACTTTTGGGCCTTACATAGTCTCTAAAGATTAAAGTCTTTCAATTTTGCTCATTTATATTTCTAATTTCAGGAAAAAATATTCATATGTAATAACAATGTTGAATTTTTAGAGTTCTTTCAAAATGCAATGGCTAAAACTGGAACTTCGTTTAAAACACAAATGATGTATATAGATATATATACATCACATATACTGTCTTAGATGCATGATACATTGTTATAGCTACATTTTATGATAATGTAAGCATGTTTACAATCATAGGGGGAAATAGGAACTTAAAAAGGATACCTGAAAATTTTGATAGAAAGTATGCAAGAAAAGCAATGAATGTTTATTGGTATAAAATATGAAAAAAAAAAAAAAAAAAAAAAAAAAAAAAAGATGGAAATTATTTTTTAAGCAGTAGTGAGCTTCTTTGCACTGATCATGTGTACACAGAATATTAGTTTAAGATTCCCTTAAAA
>JAPDSC010072184.1:120043-166140 GCA_026290005.1 Latrodectus geometricus
AAAAAAAAACCCGCAACCATTTTTGACAAAAATGACTTTTCCGAGCAGTTTCATTCATTCAAAAGGATGGTAAAACAGCAGAAAAGAACACGCACCAGAACCAAGAAGAACAGCCCGCTTATTCATGAGTGTTAAAAGTTAAAGGCTTTTGTGTGCGCAGAGCTATCGGAGCAAAACACATGTTTACGAAAAGGCAACTTGCGGACCAAAGTTGAATTTATGAATAATTCATGTAATGAGATGCGATTCTGTCACGGAATATCACGCATGAATTATTCTTACTATAATGCAGCCGTGGCATCTTGCCTGGGTGTGTGCAGAATGCTGCCTCATTTTACCTTTCCCTGAACGTTCAGTAGCCGTCATTTTAGACGGTGAAGCGGGAAAAAAGGCCATTGGAGAGATTTTTGACAACCTCCGAAATGAATCAAACTTTCATAACGAAATACTCTCCCAAAGCGAAGTAAAGTGGAATGATACCTTTGATTATCGGAATGTATCTAAGGTAAGACAAGATTTGTAAGGGAGAATTTCGGTTATTAACTAATAGCAATTATTACCAAGACGAGGAAAAGAGGAAAAATTCGTGTTTATGATGTCTAATTTATATTAATTAAAAATTCAGTAATAACTAAATGTTTTTTTTGTTTCAAGTTGATAAAATTAAGTTCCTATAAAACATATAAGTACCAAAATATTTTTTGTATTTTTTTTTAAAATTTGAATCTAAATACAATATTTTGATGTAATTTAATAATGTAATTTGAACTAATTTAAATAGTGTGATAGAGAAATCAAATGCTCATGTGTTCGTTTGAAATGGATTTCTGTTGGCCGTTTTCTGTTAGTTGAAAACTTCAAAGCACACAACATAGTTAATTGCTTCTTAATTTCGAACTATACTCAAGTGACGAAGAGATCACCTTCGCTAACACTCGCCTCTACACAGTAGTAGGACAAAGAGACTGATTTTAAGTATCCCCCACCATTAATGAACGTGATGAATCTTTTATCTATCTTTCATGGCTTAGGTATAGAGTTTTTAATAGTCTGGTCACAAGGACGATGCATTTCTTAATCAAACCATCAACATTTCAAAGAAAAAGGAATTTATTTTTTGATACAACGGGGTGGGCAGCTTAACAATCAAAGGAACTTGAGGAATTTTACGGATTCACCATGTAAATTGCCTTAATAACACTATTAATAACATTTAATAAAAATATACAGTTAAATTTGTTTAAGGATCACATTAAAAATATTTATATTATTGTGTGCAAGATAAATTCATAGGATAAATTTTTAATAAATATTAGATAGTAAAATAAATCCCTTTATAATAACTACACATTATTATAATAAGTACTCAGAGCGCATTTGGTTTTTATCACAATTACGTTTTACAAGTACTTAAATAAAATAAGCATTTTATAAATGATTAACATAATATATTGCTAAATTAAGTATTCAAAATTGAATATCTTGATATTCAATAATATTTTGTGCAAACTGTTATATAAAATCACTGAAAAGATAGGAAAAATTTTTTTATTTACTAAAGACGAAAACTTAAAAATTATATATAATTTAATTGGTATTAGGAAATTTACGATTTATGAAATTTTAAGACTTGTATTTTTGTTTTTCTTTATGTAGTATGTATAAAAAATACATCATAATCTTCCTCTTTTAAGTTTATTTTTGTAAATTTACTTTTAATTATCAAATTATTTTAGACATTTAATTGGTAAACGAGAATTTATCGTTCGGAGGCATTCTACCGTTCTCTTACAACTTCTATAATAAGAAGCATTACAACATAATTAGAGCTTCGCAGACAAGTTCACTCGAAATTACAACCTGAGCTGTAGAGCTCATTGTTAGGGTCGGCACTTAAAGGGAATCCAGTTTCAAGATTTAATGAGATAACATTTTAGCCAAGGAAGCTATTCTTTCAAAATTGCCCCTATTGTACAGCTATTACTTTAAGCTTAACGGTTGGCTAAGGGACTAATTTTTCAGTCTTTAGAATCCTTAAAAAGACATTGTATGCTTTGTTTTTAGAAACATTTATTGTATTTTTTCTTCTTAAATTATAGCGTAATTCTATTGATTATATTACAGAATTTCATTATGATTATGTTTTAAATAAAATAATAGTTTGAGTTGATGTTAAAAAGTCAAATATTAGAACATCAAATTGTATATTTTATTCGATTTGAAAATACAAATTATGCCATGTTAGAGCTATTTTGTAGGAAATCATAAAATCTATTTTTTATTTATTTAAAACATTTGTTTTTCGGAAAAATATTTACCTATGCGTGATTCAGAAAATATTGAAGTTTACTTAAATTAATGTAATTAAATATTTTCAAATAAGTTTAAGAGTAAAAGCTTCCGTTTTTGCTAAATGTACTGCATGACAAATTTCTATATATTCATATAAAACTTACTACTCTTAAAGTCAAAACAAGGTTATTAAAACTAAACTTTGAATTAAAAAATAAGAAATAACAAAAAAGAAATAATTCTTTAAATAAAGATAATTTAATTTTGATAATATAGTCCCCCTGAAAGCTAAAGTATGCCATTTATACATCCGCCACCAATAGAATTTTGGCATTACTTTTCATGAATAATGAACATGGTGCAAGAAAAAAGTCTTCCAAAATATTTCCCTTCAATTCTTTTGGCAAAAGAATATGTATGTAGAAAGTTATAGAAAAAAAATTACTCATCAGTTGTGGAGAGTTTTAAGTCTAACATATCATTTTTATTTAAAATATTGCTGTTCATAACCAAGTCTCGGTCTTCCCAATAAGTTCATAAATATTTAAACCTTAATAGCAATTTCAGCTACCAAGAAGAAGCATCGACTCAAATTTATACCGAAAAGATAACCTCAATCTGCAGATAAGCTATGGTCATTGTGTTCAAAGAGAAAAGAAAAAAAACTGTCTAAAATTCAGACAAATTCATGATTTTATTCATAAATAGAGTTAGAAGTAATGGGCATTTCAAGAATTTAATGAGCATTAACAACTGCATGAGTCAAATTCTAGAAGAAATAAGTAAACATGTAATTGATTATAGCTGTTGTTTCATAAAAATTATACATTAACGAAATTTATTCATTTTATATCTTAATGAGAGGCTTGGTTTGGTTACAACTAAATCGTCAGTTTACCACAGGAAAATTAATCAAACTGAAATCTACAATTGAAAATGAGCTCTAAGAGACAAGTTAAACCCACAAACTGTTGAAATAAAGTCTGAAGCGTAATCATTCGAATGCCAACTTAAAATATCAAAAAATGGATTCTTGTTGCAAATTTTGTGACACTCTTCGATTTCTCAACATGATATTTATGAAATTTAAAAAAAAAAATCAAAATGATGTTTTCGATAATCAAACAAACAGTGAATCTAATAACTTTCTTATTTTCTTTAATTTTCTGCAAGTTATATAAATCTAGTCATTTGTTTCTTGGAATCAATTAAAAAAATTCATTTATATAGCCACAAAAAACTTATCTCCTGAATTCATACTTACGGCACACGTAAGTGTTTTTTAGATGAAAAGGTAACCAAAGATTATAAATCACTATATAGTGTACAGAAATGATATTCTATCCCCTTGATATATTTCTGTTCAATAAGCACAGCAGTTAATTTTCATTCCGTAATAGAAAATGAATTCTTTAATATTCATTTCTTGAAGAATTTTAGGAAAGTATTTTATTAGCAGAGTATACCAGTTCTCTATGACTGCTATGAGTTTCTCAGTCTTAATATCTCGAGTTCTGTAATCCTGAAGAAAACGATGTACATTGTTTTTTTTCTCAGAAAGCAGCTTTTTCATTATTAAAGGCATAGGAAAATGATCAAAAATTCTTGTTCTACTTTTTAGCAAGCCATGTTGTAGCACACACATCCAATATTCTTATGAATATTTCACAATAAATATGATTTTAGAAGTAGGGAATTGGTCACCCTCTTTAATTTATGTATTTCATATATTGATTCTGACACGTTCATACTACAGAATACAACAGCAAACTCTTTTTTCATATTCATTACGAATTATTTTAAAGTGAATTTTTTTTGTATTATTTTGAACACAGACTGGTTGGTTGGTTTTAATGACGCATGGTCCAAGTACGGACAAGCTGCACCAAAACATGAGTTGAAAATTATCAATTTGTTTGACTCATTAAAAACTTAAAATTAGGAAGTGTTAAAAAAAAAGAAGAGAAAAAGAGAAGAAAACAAAGAGGACAGATCAATGGGGTACCACGGGATTGTGACACCCGTGTTTACTTAAAGAAAGTAAATCCCCTGAGGGGTATTTCGAACACAGATTTTTTATCTGAAATCAAACGATGTATTATATATATATATATATATATATATATAATATTCTTAACTTTATATAATTTCTTAACTTTATCAGAAAATACAATACTGATTATTATATTTTTATTCTGAAAAAAATTGCATAGCAACAAGAATAGAGCCAATCATTTATATTATCTGAACTTTTCAAAGATTCTCCAAAGAATTATTTTCTAAGAGCTTGACATTTCAAAATTGAATGGTGTTTCATCCGGTTTCAAATGCAGAGACAAATTAGCCATTTATTATATTAATCCAGGCCTCCACGAGGATAAGATTGCCACGGATTTCAATATTAATGCGTCGCGAGACAAAATAAATCCTCCTATCAGAATGATACAAAGGATCCTGATGACGAATGGCTGGCCTGGGATTTCCGAGTTTAAGGTCCGGGCCACTGAAACCCTTTTCTCTGTAAGATGAAATAAGGTAAAATTTTAATGGCTTTGCTTCGTGCAAGTTAATTCGAAGGAAAATTAGATAGCGATGAAGATATATGCTTTCAGAATGAAGGTATTTTTAATGGTTAATGTTGTGGTTAATATTATGAATTGATCAATACTATTATTTCATGTTTATTTATTAAAATTGGGAATACTTAAAATTTTACATCAATTACAGTATAGAGACAATACATCAATTACATTCGTATAATAATTTAATGTTTTTCACTGGAAAGTTTAATTCAGTGGAATTATGGAAAATACATTAGACAAAAAAAGTTTGTTTGAATATTTTCTGAAATAAATATTGTTTTATTGGTTATAGATCATAATTTTTTTCCTGTTTTATTATAAACTTCTAAAAAATATCAAAGTATTAATTGATGATATAAATTTACAATTAAGATATTTATTATCTTATTCCATATTTTTCATAATTTAAAAAACAAAGAAACTTCATTGACACAAAAAAACTATGCAAAATCTATTTAATAACTTTCTAATCTATTTAATCCATTTAATAAGTTCAAAAAAACTATGCAAAATCTATTTAGTAACTTTCTAATGATATCCTTTTAAATTCAAAACTGAAACACATTGCTTAAAATTAGTTTATATATTGTTGGTAAGAGAGTACCATTTCTCAATTAGCAAACTGAATTTGAAATCGAAAATAATTAAAAATATCTCGATGTTTAGTAAAATAATATTATTGGATGTAATCCGCAAATCCACACTCTGCTATTCGTAACTGTGCTTTACCGTTAAAATATACTTCATTAGTTAGAATAAATGAATGACATTCCTATTAGATAAGAATATAATTTTTCAATTAAAAAATCTGTTGCTGACCAAAAATCCTTCATTTGTTTGCAAATTCAATTTACGTGTAGTCAAGATGACCCAGAACTAAAATTATTTATAAGATGTAAAAAAAACAAAACATATTTCTTTATTTTGAAAGCACTTTTTGTTCAAGAGGGTTGTTTTGCAGTATTGTGTTACTAGTTCCTAGGAATAATTCCATAAACAGCAGAGAAATCTTCTGTGTTTACAGAAAGCATTTTTCTATCTTAGATGAAAAACTGTAAGGTTATTGCAGAGTCTTTATATCTCCGAAGTCATCTATCATAAAAATAGTTACGATTATATTTAATTTTCCGAACATAAAGCATTAGTGAAACTAACTACAAAAATATTCATTTGACCATATCTCCTGGAAATATGTCCCAAAAAAAAAAAAAAAAAAAAAAAAAAAAAAAAAAAAAAACGAAGTACATGTTTTTAATTATCACCTTTAGTTTTCTGTATTTTCAAATTAATGTCTTATACTATACTACCGGTTACTTCTCAAATAAATCACTAAGAAATGGCAGAGTTATTACAGAAAAATGTATTATGCATATACTATGTTACAAAATGATGAAATTGAATAGACATCCTGTTCTGAAGTGTAAATGAAGACAAATTCAGTAGTAAATGTAGCCACTAATGTTGGCCATAACTGCTGCCATATATCTCAGAATAGAGTCAAATAAGCTTTGGATGTATTCTTGAAAAAAATTGTAGCATTAAAATTACATTGTAGCAGTTCTGGGCCTCCCAAACAATCATACTAAGAAAGCAATTGAAACTGCTTATTATTACATAATATTTTAAGCAACGTGTACTCTCGAATAATTCTGTTGATATATGGTTAATATAAAGCACTGAAAGTATGTAAAAACCACTGGGACATCAACACTTCATGGTTATAGCCATAGATATTCACTGTATCAACAATGCATTCTAGAGGGAAGCGGAAGTGGAATCCAATAACAGCCGAAATATGATAAAAGATCCAGAACCAGTGTATCAATGCATAAACAAAAAGTTCAGCAGACATTCACTGTGTTGTATCCAGACTTGAAACTCACCATCATGATGTTATAGGTAGAAACAGAATTAACTAAAGACAAAATTGTTCTATTCCGTTTTCTATGTATGTCATTCATTGATCAGCTGTGATGCAAATGACCGCGAATTTGGATGCAAACAAAGCAATAGATGCGTTGTGGTCTATCTACTTAATTGCAAACGACTTCGAACTGTATGAGTGAATACCGAATGATGCCTATTAGATATCTCTTGTTGTTCTTTGGTTCGTTATGTAATAGATTGATTCTTCACTGCTATATTCACAATATGCTTATCAACACAATCAGTAGTGCAAAAAATTGGTTGTGATAGTGCTTGTTTGTCCACTGTACCCTCCCGCAATTAGAGATTAAATATTTGCATCATGGTTGTAATGTGTAGCTAAATATCTTTATCATACAGTCTTTTGAATTTAAATAATGTATTATTTTTTTAACAATTGTGTGTTAATTGTCTTTCTTCCCAGATTGAAAGCTGAAAATAGATGAATAAGCTTTTTCATTTTTAGAAAAAAAATTACTTTTAATTTAAATATAAAATAACCAATCTATTATTATGGGTATGACATTTTTATGTACGTTATTCCAAATATTTAAGCATTACTATCAACATAATTAAGTAGTAACTATGTGGCATTAATAATTTACTCATATTAATTAAAGTGATAAAAAAATTGGTAACACAAAAATGAAAACAACTGGCTGGATAAATAATTTATATAGAAAAACATTAACTTATAGAAGAAAATTCTGTAACTAGGCAAGCCTATTTTGAGAGCACTTCTAAAAGCTGTTTAGCTCATTCACTTGGCTTAATTTTCACTATCCAGATCCATGTTACAGAAACGTATATCATATTTTGAATTCTAAGAGCTCATAAGATTTCATTACTTCATCTTTATGATTCAGTAGAATGTCAGACTTGAATAATGTTTACAGTTTTTTCTCCATCGTGGAATTCAAGCTCCCACATTTTCTATTTCTGTAACTGCTTTTCTAATCTTGCAACCCAGTCTTACTTCAATCTTGTCTCCTCGCTATCTTTCCGTAACCGGTTTTCCACAAATCCTGCACAAGTGTAGTCCATTTCGCGTAAAAAATAAGGAAATAATAAGTGATTCAATCTTAAAGGGGGAAAAATGTAAAAAGAAACTTTCATACAAGGAAAAATTGGTAATTTAATTAATTTATAAAAAAATATCCAGCTGGTGAATACAAATTGCTTTGTTTTGTTCAATACAATAAACGATTTTTCTGGAGGATAATCTGCAATCCTTGTAGACTACCATTATTCCTCAGTCGAATTCAAAAACCTGCTTGAAGTATTCTATGAGACAATGTAAGACAGCTTACGCAAAAAAGGAAACAATACGCATGAAGGAATGAGCTAATGTTCTTAAAATCAGCTATTACCTCTTTCTTTATAGATCACTTACAGAGTGTGTTCTACAGTCTCTCTTGGTGAGCAAATGTACTGCAACGCTAATAATCGCATATCTAATCATAACAAACGCAATTTCATATAATTTGTATTCTTCCTTAAACACATTGCATTCTGTGAGATTTTTAATGTAAATAACTAATATTATGTTTGAAATAATATTTGAAATTTATGCATATAATAAATTTTAGAACAGAAAATATATTTTTAAAAAAATGTGAATAATTTAATATCTACTTAAAACTTGTTTCCTAAATAAAAATTCAAAACTCTAGTTTAAAACACTTAAA
The DNA here is from genome assembly GCA_026290005.1 of Latrodectus geometricus. Taxonomy (NCBI): domain Eukaryota; kingdom Metazoa; phylum Arthropoda; class Arachnida; order Araneae; family Theridiidae; genus Latrodectus; species Latrodectus geometricus. The sequence continues at coordinate 128,532 of JAPDSC010072184.1, forward strand.
GATGACTAGGTCATTAAAATATATAGGCACTTAAATCATGATTGAAACTTAAACTGTATTTTACATTATAGTTTAAATTTCATGAGAACATTTTTATTTTAATATGCTTTTAACATCTTTTTAAAGATGTCTATATAATCTTTGGTAGTTTTATTTTGCATGAATACATCAAATTTATTAATACTTTTAGATCGTCATAATTTCCAAATTTAAATGATATTAAATTCCAAGCTCTGTTGAAAACCTTTTGTATAAAAATACATGTTCATTAATTTCGATACTGCTAAAAATATTCAGTTAAAATTATCAAACATGATAAATCTTTAGTTGTAAAGTCATTTATATATATATATATATATATATATATATATATATATATATTTAGAATATGACATAAGTATATTCCAAATATTTTTATAATTTTTGGAAGTTTATGAATAAGTATTTGAATTTTCGAAGGTTTTAGACAATATTTTATAGCAATATCGAATATCATTTCAGCAATATTGAATATCGAATATTAATAAACATATATTTTTACACAAAAAGTTTCCCACAGCATTGAAAATCAACGCGAAATTTAGAAATTAGAGAAATATAAAAGTATATTGAGAAATTAGATACATTCATTCAAAATTAAATCTATCTTAGGGAAAAAGATAAATATCCAATATATCGTTAAATAAGAAGCATCTTTGTTTTGAGACAGAAAGAAAAGATTATATTCACTGAGAAATCACATTCATTATAAATCAATTTTAATAAGCAATTAAGGAAATTAGCAGAATTTAAAAACAACTTTGTGTACCAAAATTTCGTAAATGTTTTTCTTTTTAGAAGGATTTATAATTTCAGATGAAGGTTTAAAGTCTAAAAATAACTATGTAGATGAAAATGATTTACAAAAGCCTGTTGTGTAACTTGTTGTAGTATGAATACTACCTTGTGTGCATGTCCTAACATCTTACAGAAACGTTTGAATAAATAAATATGTTATTAGAAATTAAAAAACATAGAGATTTCACTAATTTCTTTAACATATTCTTCTTAACTTCATGATTTTTGTATGTTCAGTTAATATTTGCAAAATGGCGCACCAAATTTGATATTTCTTTCTCAGTGGAAAATAATCAAAAAGTTTTTTTTGTTTACATTTAGATTTACAGTTTATATTTTTTGAAATATAATTTTACAATATGAAAAATAATATAACAAATAAAATTATAATTTTAATGTAATAAAAATCTTTTTCAAAATTCTTCAATGTGATTTTTATTTTGTATGTATTGAAAATTAAATCCGTAAATTAAGCTATAGAATAAAATACCAATATCTTTCATGAAAAATTATTCAAAAAACCAAGTTGCTCTCTAATATCACTCCACATAACAGCAAACAAAAGAGACATTAATTATAAAAGAGTCATTTCCTGAATTTATCTTCCAATTATTATTCCAACTAATCCCGAACTTTAAGAAGCAATTACAGTATCGATAATAACGACTGAGAGTTAAAGAGAATGAAACACGCCACCGCTTTAGTCAGAGTATTTAATACAAAACATAAATTGCTTCCCTTTTCGAAGATAGTCCAACGATATTAATTGTTGTGTCTTAAGGCGGTGTCTGTCACGATTTACAGTTTACCTCTTCGGACCCTTCCTATGACACATTTAGAATCCAGCGTAAGCTGGGAGGGCTCATCCTGAAGTGACGCTGAAAGATGACCCCACATAATGCCTGACGTTCACTTTAATTATTCATCTCGCTCCTGATCCCCCTTTCGCCAACTCTGTAATTGCCCAGAGATAGAAGGGTCGTCGCGTGTGTTGGCGCACATGGCGTGTCTCTCGTCCGTCGACTGTGTGTAAACCTAGAGGATGCCGACAGAAAGCTTCTGCTGCGGGCTACGACGCTCTTACGTTGCATTAATCATCCAGCAAAGCAGCGAAACATGACTGTGGGAGTGAAATGATGATTGCAATGATTGTGTATCTCGACTCCTTTAAGGAAAACTACTAGTTTGTGTCACGCGCGCATTTAAGCACATACAATGTCGTTTGTACCTTATGAATATAGGACGCATTTAGTTTCTTAACGAAATATATATATATATATATAATTCATTTTTTCAGCTTTTATTCATTTACTATAATATATTCTAAAATTTACAAAATTTATCATTGTATCTATGTCGAAATCTACCAAATCTATATTTTCTGTATTTAAAATTTTTTCTGGTCTATAGTAATTAATAAAACTGTTTTCCTAATTTTTTTATTCATAAAGAAACAGCGTAAAGGATTCGCATTTACATAAATGAAAAAAGAGAGAAAGGAAGAAAAAAAAAGAAAGAAAAGAAATCCTTTTATTTTTATCTTTTATTAGAAGCTACTAAAATTATGTTAATTATTTTTAGTAAACTGATTTTTTTAGGATTTTATACATTTACTTTAATATATTCCACAATTTACAAAATATATCATTGCATTTATGTAGAAATCCACCAAATAAATATTTTATGCTTTTAAAACGTTTTCTTCTTTATAGTTCTTAATATAAAACTGTTTTAATAAATTTTTCATTAACAATGAAGTAAATGAATGCAATTAGTTGAAAATAGTTTTACTTCGATCAATTTTTCACTTTATGACTAAATATTCACTGTTTTTTTAAACGCATTATTCTATTCTATGATTCTATAATCACAATATTTTTTTATTCAAATTTTACTGGCATTGATTCCACCTGTAAAAAATATGCTCATACTTTTTCTACAAATTATTAAATATAATTTTTTATTTTTTATTTAAAAGACAACTATTGCTGGCTACTTCAATACATATTTTTCTCAGTTTTTCTGCCTACATTATTGATGGAAACAAGTACATTAGTTAACACAAGTTACATTTAGTAATATATATTTAAAACATATAACATCAGAAATTAATATTGTTATTTAGGGTTTGAAAATACATGGTGAGTTTTAAGTGAGTTAAATATTCGGAACTCATGTTTAAATCTTAGAAAAAAAAAGAAGTAAATTATTCCATAGTTTAAAAATTTAACGTTTTAATTAAATTTCAAAAGTCTTAAATATTATCTTACATTTATCTGCATTCAGATCTAACTTGACACAAATAAAATTTGGCATATACATTAAATATATTTTATTATATATATATATATATATATATATATATATAATAAAATATATTTAATGTATACATATAAATGATAATATATTTTCCTTAATGTTTCGTAAAACTTGCAAAGGGAATCAAAATAAAAGCTTTTTCAATTTTGCTAAATTTCTTCCGATCTGATGAAATAACAGTCTGAATTGTTTCCTTGGCATTTCGCAATTCAAATATCTTTTCGCAGAATAAAGTGATGGACCAAATATAAGATGGGGAGAAGTAAATAGAAAAATAAATGAACATCGCGTTTTACCATGAATGAAAAAAGAGAGAAAGCAAGAAAAATAGCATAAACGGCAAACAGGCTGACTGATACTTGGAGAAAAGTTCAACGCAGTTTAATATCGATCTTAAAAAAATGTTTACTTGCTCTCCAGTAACCTACCCTGAAGCAAAGGAAAGAACCCCTTGATGCAAATACGCTCAAAAATGCATCAATTTTATTGATGATAAAGCACTCTTTTTAGATAGTGAACAAGTACATTGGGAGCATCAGACGATTCACTTGGAATGATTACTGTTGAATTGCGACACTAAAATTTGATTTTTTTTAGCATACATTGATGTTTTTTTATAAGTTTTTTTTTATCATCAAAAAAGCAAATTCAATTGACTGAAAGTTCTAGGAATGACTATGCATAAGTACTGTCTTGTTCAGAATATATGTATGATTAAGAAAAGGTTTCAGATTTCTTTCTGTATCCTCATTTCAAATAAAAATATACAGACCGAATATAAGAAAAGTAATAAAACATGACTTACTTTTCACTGTTGATTAGAAAAGATACCATTGAAATATTTTCGTTAAAACAAAACTATTATGTATATCCACATATTGTAAATATTTTTATGCTACAGTTTTATAAATATTAACAAAGGATATTGTATATACTCTTTCCAGAAAAAGTCTGCGTACAAACCCACAGTAAACATTCTAGAGAGAATAAAAGTACATTAAATTGTCAACATTAGTTAAATTTTTACATAATGTATATCTTTAACATTTTCTTAAATAACAGTAACAACTTCTTAAAGATAACACACATTGTTCAAAAATAATAATAATAAAAATTAAAAATACACAAAATGCAGTCAGAAAAAGTCTGGGCCCAGATAAGAAAAGTCCTTAAAAAATAACTTCTATGGACCATCAATTAAACTTTAATATCTGGTTGGAAAACCTTTATGTTTAAGAATATCTTCTTATCGTTTAGGCATAGAGTGAACTAGCTTGGCGTTTTTCGCAGAGGAAATATTATTCCATTCCATCATAATCACTCTTTTCAACATATCTTTCGATGAAATGTTATGTTGCCGAATCTTGTTGTTCCAATAAGTCCCATAAATGTTCGATGGGATTTAGGTCTGGTGATTGTGGAAGAGTATGCAACTGATTTTTGACATTATAACACAGCCAGAGTGTGCAGTGTGTTTTAGATCATTGTCTTGTTGAAACCCAAAGTCATCCCTAAGGTTCAAATTTTGTGCACACTGCTTTAAATTTTGCTTTAATATAATTAGATATCCTTTATGATCTAAAGTGGAATCTATAAAAGTTTATCGACCTATTATATTTGCTGCCATGCACCCCCTAATCATTAAGTCAGCCTCACCTTGCCAAAAGCCATGCCTTGTTTTCTCCACACCAGTTTACATCATTTGTTGCCAAAAGATACAAACTTACTTTCATCAGATGGTTACTTTTCCTAATTACCTTATTACTTTTCCCAAAATAGGTTTATTTACATACTCAGTGGCAAAATTTAAATGTTTTTGCTTATTATAAGCTGAAATATCTGGCTTTCTACGAGCTACACGGTCATGACAGCCAGATTTTTTCAGTATTTTTTGTATTGTGTGGGTATCTTCGTGAAAATATTTTTTAAACACCTTTTTCTAATATAAATTACTAGTTGAGATCCCGTAATCTTTGGGTTTAAGCATACGGATTTCAGGATGTATCTCATATCTTGTAAAGTCAGCTTAGATAGACGGTCACGCCAAGGCTTTGAAATAATAGATTTAGATGACTTGTAATTATTGATCACTCTTTGGATAGAAAAATGAGTTCTTCTAACTATCTTGACAATTGCTCGAAGAGTTTTACCTTTATTCCTTTGTCTTAAGATGATTTTCCTTTCGTCCGGAACAATCTCTTTTAATATAGAATCCAATTTAAGTCTATTAGTTTGCAATACTAATGTATTATGACAACCAAAGATAGTTTCTTTTTTTTTTGTTGTATTACCACAAGAGATAAAATTAATAAGTGGTAAAAAGTAAATGCAGACAATATTTCATTTCATACAAGATCACGGAGGTTAAAAATGAAGATTAATTTCCAAATATTTTTGTAAATTGTAATAGTACGCAGACTTTTTCTGATAAATTTTAGTGTGATTTTTAATTATTATTATTATAACTTGGATACAATGTGCGTTATCATCCTGAAATTGTTACTGATATTTAAGGAATTGTTAAAATATACTTTATATAAAAATTAAATTAATGTTGACTCTATAATGAAGTTTTATACTCTCTAGAATGTATTACTTTTTATATTTCATCATTTTTTAATGAATAATTTTTAATTATGATATCAAGAAAGTATTTATCATAAAATTTATTTAAATATATTTCTAATTTCTGTGAAACAAATTCGTTGCTTCCATTGTAAATAAGGTTTGGAAATATAGTTAATTTCAATGTAATTTTAATGTAATTTTCTCTGACTCTTTTGATACTTAAGTTAATAATGGTTGAAAATATAAATGTATTCGTAATTGTATATACAAAGTAAACAAGAAAGTTCTTGCTGTTTTCGCTTTGTGATTGAATGGAGTGGATAAGTAAGCAAATTAGCGTATGACGTGGTTGAGACACTGGTCAGTAGAGAGTAAGACTATCAATTGCTATAAAGACAGGCATTTATCAATCGTAACTTGTACAGCGGAGAAGAGAAATGGACGTGTCGAAGGAGATCTTTTATTGTTGTTTTCCTTACGTCTTCAAAATGGTCTTATCAGCTGCTGCATCAAATCGCCGGATGTTTCAAACGTTTGGGAGAATGCTATGAATGACGTCGTTTTATCTTAATGGGATACTGTCCTGCTCAGCACAATACCACTTATGTAACCACTCAAAATTATGTTTTGTTTCTGGTGGACTAGTCGTCAAGTGGTTTCTGGTGGACTAGTCAACGGGCCAAACAGTCACTGCAGGCCTGTATTCACTGCAATTGGAAAGCGTGCAACCAGCACTGCAGCAGAAGAAGGCAGTACTGGCAATTCACAAGGATGTACTATTTTGACTGATAACGTGAGGCCGTATATTGCCCGGAGGGGGCAGGAATGCCATTCAGTGACTAGATTGAGAGACTTCTACATACTTCTTACTCATTTGACCTGACGCCATCAGATTACCACCTTTTCCATTTCCTGGACAATCTTCTTAGTGGAAAATCCTTTACCAATGAAGCAGATTTGCACTAAGAGTTTCAGAGTTTTACAGCAAGGTGATTGAATAACTGAAGACACGTTGGCAGAAGTTGCTGGATACCTAAGGTAATTATTTCGAGGACTAACAGTTGGCTACACTTTCTGTAATTCATATTCTTTTGGGTCATTAACCATGACAAAAACATTCTTATTTACCTTACATGCTCATTTATAATTATAGAATATGTAATCAATCAATGGCTTTCGTTAACAGGGTTATCTTTTATTTTCAAAGTGAATTTTAAGCATTTTCCTTGGAACTAATAACAAATATTATTTAATATTTTAACTACTAAAAATTTGCCACAAAGCTCACTTAAAATAATGTAAACACCATTCACAGTTTTTTCTTTTTTTTATATTTATAATTTTCTTATGTCAATTTATAATGATTTATAACTGTATAATGAATTTATAATGATTGTATCAAAATAAAGTTAACTTTAAATAAAAACATAAAAACCACTTAGTCCAATACCCACGTACAACATAAAATTATGTGTCTAATTTCAAAATAGAGATTCACTTACTGTGAAAACAATCATGATTTAATTATAAATTTTTAAATGAAATGGCTGCATAATTTTCAAAAGTGAACTTTAAATAAATGTTTTGATAATAATTTAATATAAATTTTGTATTATTTTATTTACTAATCTTCAAACCCTATACAGTAACAGTAGTATACTTTTTCTTCTTTTCAAATTTTTTTTTTAATCTTTAATGTCCAACTAGTGTAGAGCTTCACCTTTTAGCACTGCTAGGTACGGAAGTGATTTAAACTTACATAAAAGAGCAATCAGTGGGTCTTGTCCCGAAAGTAGATTGGTCCTCGTAATTTTGAAACATGGACCAAGAAGGGAACCACAAAGTGCTCCATGTAAAAAATGGAAGATTTGCTACCCCTACATATTTGACTTAGTCTTGCTGCCATTAGAGAATACAACGTATTTTTGTCTGGGTGCGAACTCACTACTTCTCTATAAAGAGAAGAAACTTTATAATGAACCATATCACCACTGACTATCTTTTCAGAGTAAAAGAGCTGAAAAAATATCAGGTATCTTATGGGCATTTAACGGTTACTTTTTACTTAAACATGCTTCTATTGCAATTGTTTTCGCACCTACAACATGATATAAATGGCTTCATTTACCAATAAGATTGTGATCAACCACATTGGCATTAATAGGTTTGTAACTACTTTAATCGGCAATTCTCACAACGATGAATTGGTCAATGTGGGTGGGCTAACAAGACACTGTTTTCATGGTTTTCCAAGTCACCCGATATTTCACATGTGACTTTTTCGTTTGGTAGTATGTTAAAGACTGTACCAACGTACTACCGTAACATACCATTTTGCTGTGTTGAGAAACCGCATGTCGATTGCATTAGCGTCCAAAGTAAGTAATGTATAGAGCGAGCTGAACTATTGCCTTGACAGCCGCTATATCACTCAAGATACACATTTTGAACATCTATAGTATAGACGTCAATCTTGAAACTTTCGGTTTTCTTCCATGTACAACATATTGTTTTAATCCAATTATGTTCGGAAGTAAAAGCTTTGGAAACCTGATGATTAATTTATAATAATTCTGTGTTTTAAAATTGAAAATGATCTTAAACTTTGTATAATTTTAATTCTCTTACCTAAAACAGTTATCAGTACTATTAAAAAAAATTTGAAAGTAAATATAATGAAAATCAACCAGTGAACTAAGTCATAACATGTATATCACTATCTAACACTTCTCAATTCAAGCATAAAACAAAATTTACAAATAAGGATTTTATTTACATGGATTGTTACATGTATTTCCAATGAAGCTTATCTGGTTCGTGAGAAATAATAAATAAACTTCCCAAAAATAATTTGACTATAAATTTCTCATTTATAAATTAATTTTTAATTTGCCAAATATTGATCATTGATTAAATAAATATTGGAATTTAAAATTTATAAAAAAATCTCATCGGAATATTCTTCTAATTATATACATAGATAATATTTTACATCTGTTTGAATTAAATTAAGATTTATGTTTCTTCTTAACATTAGTTTAGTTCAAAATTTCTTAAAAATAAGTTAACTGCATTAAAATTTGCCAATAAAGGTAGTTTGGCTTAAATATTATTTTAATATATTTTTATAAAAACAATTAAAAACATATTTTTTTTTTAAATCATATATCCGCCCTATATTTGTAATTACTAAATAAGTGTGTAATGTTAGTTTTTTTTTAATAAATAAAATTATTACAGCTAGTTAGTTCACTATTTATATATAGACAACACATTTGTCCTTTTTGGAGCTTATCAACCATATTTCTTTGGCAGATGTGTTTATTTAAAAATTTAACTGTGAATAAAATTTTCCTTGAAAATTCTGCTCAGTAAAACATTTTTATGTAAAGTTTATTATAAAATATCAAAATTTGCTGCTTTTCTAAGAGTTTGAGTGATTGCAATTATTTTTGTTTTAACCACAATTTTCACTTCATTAAGCTTTTTTAGACCAGTAATACTCCCTATAAAGAAACCATGAAATATCTATCGATGCAAATATTTTATGCATGACTGCGGCATCGCGTCAAATAAAGAAAAAAACCTGATGCTAATAATTATTCAACAAGATGTTCTTTTTTATAGAGTACATAATTAGAGTCAATGGTTAATGAGAAGGAAAGATATAGGTCCCCAGCGGAAGATGTCGATAACGAACCTTCTTAAAAATTTAAAGAGCGAGGCTAGTAGTATCTTATAAAGACTGTCTGGTTATAGCGTATTTTATTTCCAAACTACTTTTAAGATTTTATAAAAATTCGAGAAACAAAATTTCCATGAATAGTATCAATTTTTCATAATATTTTTATTAATTGGCATATTTTTTTTAATTTAATAATTCTTTAATTCTATGTTTTATTTTAATTACATGAGGAATCAAAAATGTCATTACTTCAAGTTATATGTATAAAAGTGTCTAAAACTTCGAAAGCACATATGAAAGATATTTAATTTATTAATATTAACGCGTTTCGTAACCATTAAAAGAACAACTCTAAATAAAAAAACATTGATTTAAGATATTTTTTTTTCTCATTTCTATAAATATAATGAAAATTCAGGATTTTCATTATATTTATATTTTACAATGTATTCCACTGAAAAATGAAAGCATTATATAGTAAGATTACGTAAGAAGTCAGAAAAAGTATGAAATGATAATTCTAATGTAAAAGATATTCTGTACATTTGCTAAGATATTTAAAGGTCGTTTTTAAGGTGTACGAATGTCAGAATCATTTAAATTGACTTAAAATATATGATTCAACAATTAATCATAAGTATTAATTCCATAAATGTTGCAAAATTTATGAGCAAAATTTTTACAGGATTAAGTTATTGTATTTAAAAATTTATATGTATAAACATCAGTTTCTAACAAAAAATTAAATAATTTGCTGTATGTTTTTAAATAAAATTGAATCTTAAGTATTATTTGAGAAGCTTGCTTTAGACAAATGAAGTTTCTGTATCATAAAATTTTTACTAAATTTAATTGTGTTAATTTCCATTACATATTATGTAATATAATGAATGTCTTAGAAATTAATTTGTGTGTAGAATTTTTTTAATTAATCATCTGTTTATTCTTGAGTATTTTTCTTGTTTTCATTATTATTGATATTATACTTACCAGTAGAGAACCGTAAGTGCTTAATGACATTAAAACAAGCACTAATTCTTTATAAAAGGGTTGTTTTGAAAAATCATGTTATTTAAAAGTGATTCCCTCTGATATGTTAAATTAAAATAAGAAAGTTTACAATTTTTCCGCTTACTGATTACTAGAAAATAAAGGTAAACATAAAAAAAATGATCAGTGATCATAAAAAAATGATCACTGGTTCTCTATCTTCTTACACAAAAAGCGATCTACAAAAACAAATAAAATAAAAGGATGCATTATTCTGGTACTTCAGTTTTTAATCTTCAATATAAAACTATAATAAAACTTAGTATTAAAAAAGATTCGTACTATCAAAATGTGGTTGATTCACAAAATGAGTTCCATGAGAAATTTTACTTTGTAAAATTATTATTATTTATGATTATCTGTACTATATAAGAAGTATGAATAATATTTATTTAAGTTCATTTTCAGGAACTTTACATTGTGAAAGAACATTTTATAAAATGGAGGTAAGCATTTCTTATTAGAAAAGTTTAGTTATTAACACCTCTTATAATGTGTATCAGATGAAAAAAAGCAATGAATCAAATAAGTTTTAAAAACAAATTGTTTATGATGAAAAACACGTTTTTATGAAAAATTACAATAAGTTATAACTTTTGATTTTAAAATTACAAAGAATATGTTTGTAATTTCATTAATCTTCAAATAATGTGTACTGAATTTATTTTACTGTCCGTTTAATTTATCTTATAGAAAATATTTGGGGAAGAAAGATATGACCACAGAGTGAGGCAGAATGCAATTTAATCTCACTAATCCATGCACATATAAATAATAATAGCCTTTAGATTATATGCTTGACTGATGGATTTTCTTTTCATCCGATGTAATTCAATTGAAAAAATATTTGAAATGATATAATATCAATAATTTTAAGCTTTCATACTTTTTAAAATAATCTGAGTATTTACGTTCTTATAAAGATAAATAAAATGGTAAAAAATTTCATTAACTTTTAAAGAAGTATCTTCTAATAGTAAAGAGTTGGCAACAAAACTTTAAGTAAAATACATAATATAAATAAAAGTATTAAAAATAGTGATGTTGTAAAAATGCTTTTGTAATTAAACAAATTAATACGATAGGCTAAAATGACATTGGACACTTTAAAATTAAATAATTTTATATTTCTATAAATTTTAAATAATTTTATTTAATGTATTAAATGTGTACAAAATATATAATATTGGAATATTTAATTATATAATGTATTATAATGACAGAAATAATATTGTTCACTTATCCAAATTTTAAATCAAAATATAAAATGATGAATATAAGTGAAACAATTAAAATAAGTATGTAGTTATTCTTATAGTTTTTGCTTTAAATTAAACAATAGAAAATATAATTTAAATTACATAATTTATTTCAATAGATTTTTTAATGTACTTTAAATGTGTTGTTCTATATTTACGAAATCATCTTAAAATCCCTTTTTTATATGGAAAAATTAAAAGCAATACATTAAGTTTTAAAATACTCAATACATTTAACACCTTAACATTTTTCAAAACATATTTAATAAAAAATTTGCTATTACAAATTGAATTAAATATGAGTTTTCTTACGAAATAAATAGTTGTTTACAGATGATTCTTTTATGTAATAATATTTTTATTTTATATTTTTTACTAATAAAAAGAAATTCCATGCACTTACACAAATGTGTTATTTTGTTCTTAAAACGAAATTTAAAATTCAAACATAAAATAAATTACTACTTTCGGATTTATTTGAAATTTGTTACAATAGAAACATTTGAATATGATAACTAGGAATTTTATTTATAATGCATATGTTATGAAAATGAAATTTTGATTTCATAAAATGCTAAGATGCTTATCATTTTTCTAGACAATAAAATGTCAACACCAACAAAAGAGCATTCAAATGTTAAAATATATTATATTTAAAACAACTTTGAAGTAGATTGAATTTTCTACGAAGAGAGATATCTTGAATTATTGATTCTGTGACACTGAATATAAATATTTTAAATAGTTGTTTTCAGAATTACTTTTTTAGACGAAAGGTTATATTTTAGAAAAAAATATAAGATTTAATATATCAAAAAATGAGTATTTATTTCAATGTTATAATTTGTATAGTATAAAACATTAAAAAAATTAAACAAATGTTAATGTATTTACCACATTTATTAATTGGCAATTCTTATGATGCATCATTTCGAAATTATTAAATTCGTCATTAAAATTTAATGGCTTAGCAATAAATAAAAAACATAATATTACATAAATAAAATACATAATTTTACAGTATTACGAAAGTTTGACAACTTTTCAATTTTAAATTTTAAAATGAAAACGAATTTAAAAATTATTGTATTTGAATTCAATCATGTTCTTTGGATAAACATTGGTTTTAGAAATTAATGAAGACATATTATTTTAGTACAACAGTTTATAGATCATTTGTTTCAAATAATTATGAAAAGTTTCGAACAGAAAAAATTAGATCTATGAAATAATAGATTACAAGAATATACTTGAAAATAATTTTAACGTGTATTTTTAGCAGTCTGTAGTTATAAATCAAAGTGATTGCTAATTAACAAGATAAATAATGTATTTAATTTAAACATTTAATAATAAAAAGTTAAGTTTTTCAAAGGAGTTAAATACGTGTCGAGGCAATTGTAAATGGTTTAAGTTTGACAACAAATGCATGTAATTTCTGCTTGTTTACTAATATCTAAAACTTCTTTACTTGATTCTCCATCTAAATCTGTCAATGCGCCTAGTGTCTAGCATATCATGACTTAATTAGCAAAATATGATAAAGAAATATCGTCTTTTAATTTTTCGTCTAATAGAATAACCATCAGTGTATAATTCAAGAATAGCTGTTAACACACCTGTTAATAAAATGTCTTTTATTTTTCATTACATTTTTAAAAAAAACTCTTTCTTAATATGTTTTATAAAGTTTCTACGAATAGTGTCTTTTAAACACGTAAGCTAGATTTGTAACAAGAAATATTTCAGTATTTGTTTATTTTAATAAATGCTTAAAATCTATACAAGGTTAAATAATTTTAAAGTAATTTGTATTCATTAGATATAGATAAATTGGTTTCACCGGCAAAATTATACAATTGATATAGAAACATTACTGTTAACTAGAGTAAGTTTATTTATGGCAATACAAGGAACTCTAATGTAAAAATGTTTGTGGAAGAAACATATGCTGATGTTGCATAAAGTAATACTTTATCAGCTTTTAACTTTTATGCTGCTCACTATAAAATGTGAAATTTTTAACTAAATTATTCAGATTATGAGAGACATAATTTGATAATTAAAGCAGAATTTCATGAAATATCATCTTCATGCAATTCTTATATACATTTTAGAAATGTTCCATGTAACAGTTTTACATAGCAGTAAGAAATACTGTGAAGAAAATATAATCAATAAACAAAATAATTAAAAAGATATAATTCAAAATTTAATGTAAATATAACATGAATTAGTTTAAGCTAAAACAATATAAAATGAATATAATTCAAAATATATAGCTTTTATATATATTGTTCACGTAAATTTAAAATTCATTTAAATCTTTAATCAAATTAATCAAGGAGATTAATCAAATCAAAAGATGTCAATAGATCTTTGATATACTTACTTGAAATAAGTAAAGTAATGTATCAAAAATATTACCCCATTATGGTATTAGTTAATTATCAGGAATTAATAATGAAGGGCTTATGTGATCATATTACCCAAGACAGCTGAAAACACAGCATTCACCTAAACAGGAATATTTATTCAATAAACTAGATACTTATTTAAAATTTATTTCAGGATTTAATGAAATATATATGAGTTATGGTTTAAATTCAATCTTGACTTTTTAATTAGCTCTGGAATTAGCTTTAAATTACTTCATTTTTAATGAAAGAAAAATGATCTTATAAATTGCACTTTCAATTTTTGTATTGAAATGTCATTAGGATCTTTTATTTTCCTAAATATTTCATTTCCTTTGATTATGAAATTTGTATGGTATTTTAAAGATAGTAATTGAAACAGAAAATAGATTAAAAAGTTTTTTTTTTGTAAAATAAAAAGAAATGACCCTAAAATTGTAATTATCAAGAACATTTTCTTAATTTATTTTTTAGGTTTTATTTTGAAATTGCAAATCAAACATAATTTTCACTTTAATTTATCCCCATATATTAAATTACATAAAAATATTATATAATTACTGGGTGAAATATTTTAATTTTCAGTTGGAATACCCTCCAGGAGAACTAATACCTCTATATATAACAGATTAAGTCTTGAGATGTTCCTCTTGATCCGTGTCCAAATTATACAAAAACCTAGCCAACTTTAGGTCAACGTTGACGTACCCATTAGGTAGGCCATTATAAGATGCCCTCAGTTTTACCCCTTGTAGTGAAAAATGGTGAAATATTTCCAAGGATTTGAATTAAAAGAAAATAAAATGGTCAAAAACTTAAGACCATTATATAATTTTTTAATCATTTACATATTGAAATTTATGTTTCAATTTCAAAACTTAAACCCTAATACAACTATACTAATATAACAATGAAATTGAAATTAGGGGAAATATTCCCAGTGGCTTGTCATGGGAAGAAAATAAAATAATAAGAAACTAATTGAATTAGAATTATTATTCAACTGCCTAAACTTTTATTTTCAGATGTGAATTTCCAGTTTTAAGCATTAATAGAATATAATAAAATATCAATGAATTGAAATCTAGTAAGCGTTAAAAACTTATCAAACAACAAAAAATTGAGTACTTTAATATACCTTGATTACGTAATGAATAAATACCAGTGAATTGTTCAAACATGCTTGTAGGTTATATCAATGTCCTTTGATATTATATTAATTTTAGTATAACGATTTTATCAAAGAAAACGTGGGATTTGAATCACATTATTTTCTTAAATAGCCATTTTTTTAATGATTTTTTGAGGTTTCTCACTAGCCAGTATAGCGGTTGATTTTTTTATTGAGATATTTTATTAAAAATATAATAAAATCAGAGACAAACCATTTAGATATACTCCTTGTATTTCATGTAATTAATATAAATTACTTAGTTAAACTTAAAAATATTTCAAATAATATATTTTAATTTAAAGTAAACATAATTTAAAGTACACATTTTTCATATATTTTAAATTCATTTTTTCTAAAGATGCATAAAATTCATTAAGAAGATTCACATTTCTCATCAGATAAATCAACTATTTTAACCTTAAAAAATTAACAATAAATTGAATATTTCAGTTAAATTATATTGCCGCTTAAGAAACATTAACGATTTTCTCCTAATTGTCCTTATAATATTCACATATTGTAAAATATTGTAGTTTGATTTCTCTTCTAATATAATTAGCAAATATTAGTCACAAGTCATCAAGGATGAAACCGAATAGTGCAAATTGAAAATTTCAATGGTAGCAAAAATATTTAAGATTATGTATTTTAATTTGAAAACTTCCGAATAACAATGTTAGTTAATACATAATAACTTGTAAATAGTTTAGAGTTATACGTGCTACATAATTTGTAAGTAAATTTAAGGAATAAAATTAAAATACTGTGTCCTCGTTTCTCACTTCATTCCTTCAGTTTATGTTTTTGAAATATTGATCTTATTTATATTAGTTTCTGTTTTTTGGGCTTGCATAATTAGGTACATTTCTATTCCTTAATTTTAATATAAATTTTTATCAAAATATTACTTTATCTCTCTAAAAATACATATGAAATATTATTAATCTTGAAGTGAAAATAATCAAAATTGTTGAGAAATAATTTAGTTTTAAAACAGAAGAAAAATTTTCGTTTCCCCATCGGGATTTCTAAAATTTACTTAATTTTGTATTTGACGTTATGGATTGCAAGCGTTTGTCTAATTATTTAAAGAAGCATACTTAATTGACAACTCTTATCATAGTTTTCTGTTTTTTTAATTTTGTTTTAACAAGCTATTTTAAACTATTAAGCAAATTAAAAATATAATCTCTCTTAAGCGTTTCAGTTCTATAATATAAGAAAGAAAGTAAATTGAATTTGTAAGCTTTAAATAGAAAATTGGAATTAATTATGAATGTTTTTCCTGTTTTTTATAATTATTTTTTAGATAAATTCAAAGAAAATTTATTTTGTTTGGATTCAAACTTATTATCAATTTCTTTATAATGGAACTTTTTTTTATATTTTCTGAGCTCCATTGATCTTTTTTTTATTTAAGGGGATATTTCTGTTAAATTATATTTTTTCTTTATTTTATTTTGATATTAACTTATCATTGAAATTATTTATTATCAAAACATAAGATTTTAAATCAATAATGCTTTTATTTTTTATAACTACTATATTATTAAACGAGTTTTATAAGAATAACTTTAGACCATGTAATTTCTTAAACATTTTAAAAGAAATTTATTTTAACAATATTAATTCTTGTCTTATTGTTAATGAAAATACATTACTTAAAATATTTGTTTGAGAGTTATTATTTTAAATTTAAACTTTATATAATTTATAAATATACATCATCCGTTAGTGTGTCTATATATTTTTAAAATATCAGTTGTTAAGTGGAGCATACAAAAAAATAAGTAAAACTTTTATTTCAAGAATATTACATTGATTCTAATTCCATTTCATATGAAGAACGTTATTTATAATTCTGAACACATAGTTATTACTTCAAATGTAAAAAATTATGTATTATAATGTGAAGTTTTTTCTTGTGTTTTTCAGTCATATTAAATTACCCAAACGTTCGTTAGTAATTTGGGCAGCAGAGTTGATATATCCTATTTTTTATTTGTTAGCAAAAAAATTACCAGAGAATAAATTTTGATGATACGGAATATAACTGTCATGTATTCGGACTATCCTGTTTTTTGGTAAGATACACAATTTATTAATGGAAATTTTATGATTTTAGAAAAATACTACTTCAAACTATTTTAATCTGTGTTTAGATATACGAAGACATAGACGTTTTCAGAATCTTCTGACCACAAGTAATTTTTCTTAAATAAATAAATATTAAATTGATATAAAATAATTTTTTTAAAAGTGTTATTAATAATGTGCTTACGAAACATTTACAAGAAAAATATTTCTCTGGAAAATTATTTCACGAGAAATGAAAAATGTACAATATTAAAATGTGCGTTGCAAGTTTTTGCAATACGTTATCATTTTTAAAGCTTCTAATTTTTGTAAAAGGATAAATTAAGTTGGTAAAGGAATTTTAAATTTTGTTGAGGAGTGTTACCTTAAGCAAATGCACTATGGAGTAAGAAACTTTCAGGGAAGGAGGGTATAGTCATTAAAAATATATTGACATAATTTATCTTAAAAATTTTAATTCAAGACTTTTCTAATAACTAACACCATAGTTTTCTTCTTTGCTAGTCTCTTATAGTATAAATTGCTTATAATTTTTCAATCATAATACTTAGTTCAAAATAAATGACTTACTAGATATGTTATAATGTAAATATGTCTGACAAATATGTAAGTTATTTTTTAAAGTTTCAAAGATATTAAGTAAAAAGTTTATCTTAGTTTATAAAATAGAAATTAAACAGAGAAGAATATTCATTTTTTAATGTCTAACCGAAATCCTGTAAAACACAAATGATTTCTAATATTGATTATTTTTAATTTTGTTAGAAAATTAAAATATTTTTTCTAATAAATATATTTATAATTCATTTTATCAATTTTTATCACTAATTAAAACTAAATTTGGCTATGATTACATTTGTGACTCTATATGAAATAAAACAATTCGATGCATATTTCTGTGTCATTTGTCATATTATTTATAAAAAAAAATTATTTCTTTATTAATTTACAATCTATCATTAACACATATGATATTAGTAAAATTATATGAACTGAATAACAAATGTTAATCTCTATTTATTTTATTGAGATAACCTGTTTAAGTCTTATTAATTTTTAAATGTGCAAAATAAATTACTTCTTGGTTATGAATCTATAAGATACGATGAATAATATTAAAATAAAATTTCTTTTTTAATGGTTACTTTTATTATAATTCTGTTTACTAAATTTATTAATAATTTTTGTAAAATAAATTAGGAAATTTTTGGAATTTTGTTTAAATATAAATTTTTATCTGCATACTGGCTAAAAATTAAATTATTTTATAATATATGGTTGATCTGATCAGTATTTCAAAATATTTTTAAGTGCAAGTAACTGTTGGAGCTACGTGTGTACACATTATTTTAACTAATAATTGTATTTATTAAAGTCAAAAGAATTACTAATTAGTATGTTATAAATATTGTAGATTCAAATCAAGAAATTTTATGGTATGGTGGATTAAAGGAAATAATTCAAATAAATTCTTATCGTGAACTATAATTATTCATTTAGATTTTTTTAAAAGTAAGCATTAGATATATTATTTTGAATTTTTATCCAATATTCATAATAATATCAGTTAAATGAAATTGAGAAAATAATGGAATCTGTAAAATATTTCCACATTTAAAGCACTCATCTTTATTTAAAAAAAATGTTTTGTTCAATTTTTCAAAAAAATACTTCAATTTGTCTTATAGCTCTGTTTGTTTATTTTGCACTTAAGCACTTTTTTGCATTATAAGCACATATTTCACTTTATTTATTTTGCACTTAAGTTGTATATATGTCTCAATGAGTTTTTGAAAAAGATTGTGCTAATCCTTAAATATTATATTGTGGTGGTAAATATTCTTATATAGTGGTGCATCTGTTGTCACCAATAGTTGTTATTTTCATCAGAAAATTTCTTACTATTCTATATTACAAATTTTAACTTATTTACAATAAATTAAGACATATGATATAGTAACAAATATGTATAGTAACGAATTTCTTTTAATATTATCTCTCTAATTACAGTAGAGAAGAAATCCAAAAAAGGAACCAAATAAAGGAAACCAATATGTAAATTTAAAACATGACTTTTTTCAGTTACAAGTATATGAAATGTTATAAATTATTTTAAATTAAATATTCGTTAAATGTAGGAAAATATAATTAATTACAAAGTTCTTTTATAAATGAATTTAAAAAATATCCTTTAAATGAATGAAAATATAGTTAATTAGAATGTTCTTTCATAAATGTATTTTAAAAATATCCGTTAAATGTAGGAAAATATAATTATACTTAGAAAGTTCTTACATAAACAACCATTAAATGTAGGAAAATATAATTAAGTACAAAGTTATTCATTTAATGAAACCAATATATACGATTTATAACAGGATTCTTTCACTAAGTACAAATATATGAAAGTTTTAAATTAAATATCCCTTAAATGTAGGAAAATATAATTAATTACAAAGTTTAAGATTGATGCAAGCAGATTTTCATCAATTAGGATAAAAAATAAAACTAAAGCATAAGGTATTTCAAGTAAATGATCTAAACAATGAAGGTTCAATTAAGCTCTTTGCTACTAGTAGAAATTAAGGCTCATTAAATCCCACAAAGCAACTTAGCAGCGGCTTTCTATAATAGAATAAAAGAGACTATTAATTTAAATTTACTGTTGTTGAAAATTGTTTTTAATTCATCACCAAAAAGACAAACAGTTTCCATACAGTCATTTGATGCCACTTCCTATTCAAATAAAATTTTTAACACACTATCAGTTCCATCATTAACATAATAAATTGCTCACTCAAGTCCTTTTGTTCGCAGAGCAGTTAAAAATGCGAGGAAAAAATAAAAGAGAATCCAACACTTAGTGGCAAATGCCGCGCATTAGAATAATGCCTAAATAAAAAATAATCCTAAATGAATATGCGTAAAGGAGCAAAAAAAATTAAAAATTCAAAAAAAAAAAAGAAGAAAAGAAAAAAATCAAGCTGATTGGGGTAATTACTTGGGTTTTCGAATTATATTCTTTTTTTTTCTTGAAAAGGTAATTGTAATTAACGATTTTCTCATTCACAATATCAATGAATGGAATGTTTTGAGTTAGAAAAAATACATTATTAACATCCTTAATGCATTTTTTGCTAAAACTTTCTTTAAAACAACTTAAAAACAAATAGTTTGTAATAAAAGATTCAAAGTGTATCATATGAAGATTTTTTATCTAGTTGATTTATTGGAATAATGTGCAATGACCGTTTAAAAAAATGTTGGATTTCATTTTTTGTTACCGAAAAACAGTGAACTTAAGACGTTATTCAGAAAAAAAACTGTAAGCTATCTTTGCACAATTTTTTAGCGCATTTCATCTCTGCATTGAAGGAAAAAATATCGTATTAAGCTACATAATTTAATTAAATTTCTCCAGATTAAACTCATTATTTGTGTTCTATTTGTATGAACGTATTATCTACTATTTTTGAGTTTGCTTCGCATTTTTTTTAGTATGGTTTAAGTCAAGATTAAATGACTGGTATTTTCTGTCATCATGTCAAAAAATGAGTTTTGTTAAAAAAAATGTATAAGTGTTTCTGCATTAAATAAACAATAAATTCCAAACATATAACACAAATATTATTGACAATTATAAAACATGAGCTTACCTTTGAGGAAAATTTCTAAATTTATTCTTTCATATTTAAAGTTTTTCTCACAAACATTTCAACTATAAAATGACACTACAGTTTTTGATTTAACATTTTAATAAACAAGAACAACACAAATATTAATAAAAAATATACAGCTTGATTTAATTAATTGTACCTAACAGTACCAATTCAGTACCTATTCTCATTACAAGAAGAGGAAAATATGATGTCAGGAAGACCTCAAAAGTAAAACAAAGTGTTTTATGATAAAATGCGTTCACCCCGCATGGACGAGAAGGTTTTACTCAGCAACTTTCAATGAATTTTTTAACAAGATTATTCAATCCATAAGAAAACACTATTATTTAGAAATGCCATCTATTATCAACAATGTTTGCTATTCTTATCTGAAAATTTGTTATTGTACTATATCATATGTTTTAATTTATTATAAATAAGTTAATCTATCGTAATGTAATTAGATATCTTATATAACAACTTAAAAAGGAAAGGAATTTTATTTCATAGTTCTTTATTAATAATAAATTATAAACCTTAATGAATCCAAAATACTTTGCAATATAGTTATATGTTCAAATATTTGAATATTATTTTAAAGAGTTCACTTGCATATCTCATGTGTAAGTATTTGTTTTTAATTTTAGTATAAAATTTTAATTTATGTTTATTTTATTATATTTATACTATAACTTGATATCAATTTAAATGTAATACAGTATTATAATAATATATAGAATAAAGTATTCATAAATGCTTTTCAAGAAGAATATGCAATCAATTTTAAAGTTTATTCAAACTGCAATCTCTTGAATAACTTTCATGTAATGTCTAGCTTTCTCAAAATAAACCTTTGACATAACATAGTTCTGTGAGTGTGATTACTCGTAAAATATGACAATAAACTGCAGTGAGAGATACATAATGCAAAACTTATATAAAAATACTAATTTTAGAAATAATAATATATGCAGTAAGCACTTTGAATGGGGCGGAAAATGAAGTCAATTCCGTTGCGATTTTATTGTGTGAATAAATACATGTTAAATACGGAAATCATATAAACAATCCTTCACAATATAAGAATTGCTAAATATTAGGAAAAATTAATATTTATCAAGAAATAATTAAATTATTTCTATTAAGGCAAATTTTAATTAATCTTCCGACATTGGATTAAATATACTTGAAATTATTTTTTAATTTGCTTATAATATTTTTATTAATTCTGAAGCAATCCACTAAGTTTGTCAATGAAATAATACTCCATTATTATAAATAATTAATTCTCTCAGTAAAGATACCTTGAACAGAAAAATTTCGTGTTAAAAATCAATATGATTATACTTATTTGCACTAGTTTCAATACTATCGTTGTTAATTTTACATAATACAGGACTCCGAAATATTTTAATAATACGACACAGCAACATTTTATAATTTAATTTTTGGTAATAAATGAAAAAATTCTTGTCATTATATACGACTTCCTGTTTTTGAAGCATGGAGTAACAAAACATTAATTTTATATTATGATTTGATAGTTTTTTTTGCTTATTATATTAAATATATTTTGATAATAAATTTTTATTTTATTTTGGAATTATTTTTTTAAAATTAAATAAAACAGAATCCTCTAAGTATAGTTCAAAATGAGGATAAATACCTAATGCATGTTGCAATTACATACAAATTTAGGTAACTGATTTCAATATATTTGTCTTTTAGGTGTTTTTTTAAATTAAGTTTAAGTGTAGCTTTAACATGACTATGTTATTAAGTATTTGAGGTAATAATCTACAAAAGTCTGTAATTATTAATTTCTTTGCTAAGATGTGATAATAATCAAGTACTTGTCTACCTCATCGAATTTTCATAGTGTTATTCAGTTGGAACTGGGTATTATCTATGTTAATGAAAATAAAATGTAGTAATCTACATCTTGTTTTATGATTTGATTTGAATATAAAGCCTTAAAAAGAAATACCGTATTTTAATTATGCAATTTGTAAAAGCATAAATATATTTTAAAAGTCAATTACTTTTAATTAATATACTAAGTAAAATTTAAAAATAAAATCATAAATACATTTAAGTAATAATGTAAAATATTTGAAAATTAGTTAACAAAATTTTCATACATTTGATTTTTTTAAAATATCATTATAAATATTTATAGTAAATGTATCTCTTATATATAAAATTTTATTAATCTATTATTTTTTTTTAAATCTTTGCATCTGCTCTTTGTAGACAAGATTTTTAAGTAATTTCAATCAAGCATTTTTTAAAGAGAAGCGTTGTTTTCATAAATTTAAATTTTAATTATATTTATTAAAAAAATTCTTGATTAAAAATATAAACTAAACTTACTGACTTAATTTTTCGGAAGCAATGATATGAATGATTTGAGGAGAAATTTGATTAATATTTTTATAATTATTTATTTAAAACATTTATATTGACAAATGAAAGAATTGTTGTGAAAACCTTGATATAAGTCTTTTCGCAAAAATATTTTTTATCATAAATCTTTTTACAATGAAATTTAATTCATTCTATATAGATGCTTTTTTATAAATATTATAGTTAACTGCCATTTTTGTGTCATATTGTAAGCTCAATGTTTTCCGTTTAATATAATTAAATTACAAACTTTTATTAAAACTTTTATATACATAATACTTAAGATTAAAGTCAAGTATGTATTAATACCCTTACAGAAATTATCTACCTTATTTTTTTATAAAGACTAATCATTTATAAAAACTAATCATTTTATAAAGACTTAAAATTTAAATAAATGTCACATATTTTTTAAACTGAATCATAATTCTCTTAGAAAATATAAAGTAAAATTTGTGTGTGATACAGGATTTCTGCAATTTACAATAAGTTCATTACAATCAGAGAACATTTTACAAAATGCTTATTTATTTTTAAAAGTATTTTCAATTCTCTTGCACTCTTGTATAAATTTTACTATGAAAAATGAAATTTTATATGATTTTAAAATATTAAACATTACAACAGGCTAAAAACTGTTATTAAATATAATTCTCTTAGTTCCTTTTTTTAACTGATTCATCGTAGAGGTTGTTTAAACGCAATACCACTTGAGTTATCTTCTCAATCCATCAAGATCATTTAAATGTAAAATAACTTTCATAAAAATTGAGAAAACATAAGATCAGCGTAATTTTTCAAACTTCAAATCAAAACTCTTTTTTTCTGAAGTAATCTATCCAATTTTAATCATCTAGTGAATTACAATTTATATTTAAAAAAGCTATCATTTTCTTCTCCTTATTTCTAAAGTAGAAAGTGCCTAATTTTGAGGAATTAAATTGCTCATTTTTAAGAGAACACTCATCAAGTCGAGTTAAAATTCTCGGTATCCGTGTCCCATTTAAGGCGAGCTTTTTATTGAACGTGATTAAGTGGGGAGGACTTCTTCAACTTCTTTAGAAGTGGGAACACAATGGTATCATACCTCTTTTTGATGCAAAATATTTTAAGCAGGGAGAGTTGAGAGAACAAAAAAAGCAAAGCAAAATAAAAGGAATACTTTAAAGTCTTTTGTCTTCCACATAATGCAGTTTTCTGAATTCCAAAATTGTTTGAAGAGAAAAAGAAGAAGAGGAGAAGTAAAGAAAAAATAATGATCCACCCATTTAAAGACATTTTCAACGAGGTCTTCTGAGTTTCGAAGTATTTCGCATCCAACACAAAGAGCAAGCTCGTTTACTGTTTCTTAAAGCTTCATGTTAAAGAAAAAAGTTTTTGATCTGGATATACTAATAATGAGTTAAAATAAGAAAATATATTTTAAGATAATTGCAATGGTTCTAAAAAATATAAATAAATGAAAGTAAAGGCCAGATTTAATATTACCTTCCTATTTTTGAACCTCGAATTGATAAGTATATACTTTGAGAAGAAATATTAGGTTTATAATGATCATATCTACGTTTCTCAAACTTGTTATTTATATTAAACTGAAATGCTTTTTTTAAGAATTATGAATTTAAATATTTCAATTTCAAAAAAAGTGATAAAAATTTGATGTAATTTTTTTACAATGCAATATGTTTAAATTTTATATAAATGAAACAGTTAGAATTTATTCATTGGAGAATTAAGTTTCTTAAAAATATATTCAAAAGCCAATAATAATTTGCACACAATTATATTTTTAATTTAAAATATAATATAAAGTTAATACTCTTCTTTAGAAAATTTTTTGTTTTCCTTTCAGATATATTTTTGTTACAAATAAAGTAATACATTAAAATCTTTGATCTTGTTGTAGAATTATAAGCTACGTAATGAAATACGTATTTTAAGAAAAATGGAACAATTTAAAAACCTGTTTAATTGAAAATGAAAACAAATATTTCTTTTTTGTGTCTTTAATATATCAGCCTATATTTTTAAAATGAATATTTAATCTATACTATAAAAAGTATAAAATCAGAAATAATCTTATTTATATTGAGCATATCTTTATTTATCATCAAGCTTTTATTTATATTGAACTGAGTTGCTCTTTATAATAATTATAATTTTACATTTTAAAGCGCCCTATAAATAACCTATTATATCAACTAACATATGTTTAAATTTTATACTCACAATAAATTTTATTTTATTAATAGAATTAATAATATTTGTTTTGAAAATTAAATTTTTTAAAAGAAACATTTAAAGCCACCACAATTTTATTAAATTAAAACTAAAATTGACAAGCTTAATTAAAAATTATATGTTTAAATTTTTTACACATTAGTAAAGATTATGAGTAATAACAAATTAAAAATCCTTTTATACACATTATATTTCTGAAATAAACGTAGACTTTGTTGAATGTAGTTAATTTCTTAGAATTGGATATTTAAATACTAGAGACATGCATATAATGGAGTGATTAAAACTGACTTA
Organism: Latrodectus geometricus; assembly: GCA_026290005.1. NCBI lineage: Eukaryota > Metazoa > Arthropoda > Arachnida > Araneae > Theridiidae > Latrodectus > Latrodectus geometricus. Next base: position 154,538 of record JAPDSC010072184.1, read on the forward strand.
TTGGGAATTGGTATAGTCTTTATATGCTATATCAATTCTTAGAAAGGCCATACCAATTCCCAATTAATCAGATTGATCATCGATTGGCTAAGTCTAATCATGTGTATAGATTAGACTCTGAATGTTCAGATCAATAACTAGTGTAAGGAACAATCAAAGTGATGCATTCTTCTATAGCATCTAGGTAAGGAGCAAGAAATTTTTCCAATGTCATTTTATGACATATTCTGCTAAAAAGTCATAAACGTTTCAGTATTCACAACATTGTGAAATGTTTGAATTTGGTAAATTGTTATTTTATGAATAGTTTTGTTATTGAAATTATTGAAGAACTTGATTATTAGAGAAATTATTAAATATCAACAAAGAAGCAACTAATTTATATGTAAACTTAAAATATCTTATGGAAAATGAGATTAAGGTTTATGTGATATAAAATGTAATGCTATGTTCACCAAAAAAGAATTATTATAATTTTATTCTCGTAAAATTCTATTGAGAATGACTAAAAATGACCTACTGTTATAAGACTCAAAACAGTTTAATTAGCCTGTAAACAAGGGTTGGCTGAGTCTGTCAATCTCAGGATCTTAATGAAAATATGATCAATAAACGAAAGAGGATTCATCTCATAACAGTAAATGCTTCATGTTTGCTGGCAGTCACGATGAACAACTACGAGACCCCCGGTTGACGATTCCGTTAATTTTGTAAGATTAACGGCAAATATTTTAATGAATGATATGTGAATAACATTGACTCAGCTAAGAACTTTGAAATGAGGTGAAAAACCTTCGGGTACTAAGGATGAAGAAATAACATGTTATATTGAGGAATAAAATGGTATAGAAGCGTTAGGGTTTGGCGTCAAAATATCTAACTTTGACAAACGTTTGGGTGGCTAAGATTTTTATAACTGTCATATCACCCTTTGGTTCCTCCTTTCAACTTGGAATGAAAGATCTAAGCTTCAATCCAACACACTTTTGAACAAAAAATGATGGATATTGTACTTCTATATGCACATCTGGTAGATGCTTTGTAATTTTCAAGGTTTTCTTTTTTGTGACACTTAATTTACAGTTCATTATTTATGAAAAGTCTTCTCAAAAAGCAATTTTCATGGTGGACAATAATATGCCTTACAACAACCTTAGCCTGTTAGATAGTCCATTACGCATGCGTCTAAGCTCTTGCTACTATCATCTACGCAAATCGGATATGTAAATTGCAGCTGACGATTTGTTGCTCTATTTGTCTATTTATCTTTACGCATTCCAAGTTTTTGATATTGCTCAAAATGTATAAGTTGACTTAAATGATGAACATGTACGAGTTGCACATTGAAAATACGAATTATGACCAAAACTAATGACAATTAAATTTGAAAATTTATTGAGATACTTATTAAACGAAAAGAGGTAAAATCAGGTATTATTATTATTATTAATGTAGTATGTTGCAAAATTGAAAGCAATAGGGGTTTTGGTAATTGTACATCAACCAAACACACACATACAGTTATATACAAGTACCAAACAGAAATGTATGTATTCACTTTTCCGTGGATAAACATTACTTAAATTTATTTAGCTTAGCAATCAATTGTCATAAGTTATGTTTCATTCCATAACTATAGAGTCACTGATTGGTTGATTGAACTTTGTGGGACTAAGTCCAAAAAGGACAAGCAGTGACAAATACAGCCACTGAATCATTAGAATGTCTGTTCAGAACATGCATAACAAAAAAATAAATAAATGTGAATGTTTTAAATATCAAAATATATGAAACAGCTATAAATAAAAAAACACTTTCAGTTAAAAGGGAAACCTGAATACATATTTTCTTAGAAAGAGATATCTATTGCAAAAATGAAAATAAAAATTCAAAAGCGTTTTTTTTATTTTGATTGGTCACTTTGAAAACAATTATAATTTCAATTCTCAAATAAAAAAATGTTATTCTGAATTTTTTTAATAAGAAATATTTTTCGAATTGTTTATAGAAAGAGATTGTGTGATATGACATTTTCTACGGAATGCTAATTCATATCATATTGAATGAGTTAAAATAGTATCTGAATTTACACAAAACAAACATTTACATTACTTTGAGCATTATAATAGAAAAAAGGTTGTAACGTTTTGATGAAAATATTTGCTATTAAGTATATTTTTATATTAACAATAGGTAAAATAACAAGTAAAAAATTTGAGAGGCAAATATTAACATTTAAAATATGTTCATTATTTATGACATCTTATCATTTAGTAAGGTTCACCATTTAGTCTGACTTGGAAGGTGTCATCAACGTTATTAAAAGTTAGTGGGTTCAATAATAAACATATTTAATAATCTGTCTTCTTAAATAATTTTTTTGAAGCATGCTAAATGAATCCTCTTCTCCGAATGAAATATTGCTTCTATAACTTTGCTAAGACTAAAAAACAGGCAAAAAGTTTAGGTCTTCAAAAAGTGTTTGACTCCAACATAAATAATTAAAATAAGCAGCTTTCAGTTTTAAGATTATGCACCTATTTAAGCCCCAAGTTGGTAATTAAATTTACTCTTTATATTATCAAAATAAATAAAGGTAAACATTATCGGAAATATTTGATGTATCTGATGATCTAAAATGCTAGAAAACGAAAAATATCAATCATTATTTTAATTCTTAAACTGTTTTATGTAAAAAATTAAGAGTGTACTTATATCTATTGAAAACATATTAAGAGGTAAATGTTTAAATTTATATAAAATGTTTCTTGTTTGAACAACTAGGAAGAAAATCTTCTATTTGGAGTTTATATATTTCTATTCGATATCCATTTCAAGTGACATTAAAATAAGAATTTCAATCTTTGATTAATTTTAAAAATATAATTTAAGTTTTGCAATATTTGAAATATGAGAACAATTAAGATTTAATGAATCTGTCAATATTAATGGAAATTATATATTATCTGCTAACCATTTGACTGCAGAAAAACAATTACAGATTCCTCTGGAACACAATCACATTTTAAAATATTATGTTTTAATGTATTTTCAAAATATCAAAAATAAGACTATGAAAATTTTATAATCATTAGAATGTTTATTTATTATTTGTAACAAATTTTATAAAACAATTTTACTCTCACGTAACTAAAGTTAATGAGAGAATTTTCAAATATTTAAAAATTTTTAACCAGTATTAAGTATTACAGTATCAGTATTTTGATTTTATATCTCGGACTTTAGTACTTTGTTTCGTTTTATATTTTATCACTGCATATCAGTGGATGAAATCTTTTAAAAGGTTGGATGAAAAAATACTGAATTTTAACGCACAGTAAAATTCTTAAAAAACCATTGTTGTTCCAATTTTTATTTTACTATATTTTTTATGTCTTGAAATAAAAATCTGGGTTCAAGTGAAGCTGAGTGAAATAATAAAATAAAGGTCCAAAGTAGTGCAAATACTTGCTAAAGTACATTATTAAATAAATGGTGGACTAGATAAATTAGGAAATTTTATTGCATGTGCGATTCTTTTAAAAATGAAAGTCAGGTAAGACAATTTTCTTTGAAAACTCTCACCAGAGTTGAAACGATTGAGAAATAGGAGTGATTGAAAAATAAACATTCTTCGAAATGACAAAGATAGAATAAATATTTGAGAACAAAGCGCTGTGAATTCTGTCACAGTAGAATGGAATTGAAAATAAAATTTTTCTCAAACGTGAAAAAAAAACAAACTTAAAACTCAATGAATAAAACGCTGAAAATCTTTTGAAAGATTGATAAAATAATCTGAAAAGGAATCTCGGATATCAAACAACTTTTCGAATTCTATTATGCTTATAGTCAAAGACAATTTGATTTATTCAGCTATATAATTCAAGCATTAAATTATTGTTTTGAACAAAAAAATACACAAACATAAATTTTCAAAATGTGATAAAAAGCTTAAAAACTTAGGATTTTTATAATACCATTTTTAATGTATTTTTTATCAGTTGTAAATTTAAAAGATTCAAACTTTAGAATTATTGCTTTTAAAGTAAAAATCTTAAGGTTTAATTTTTCAATTAGAAAAAAAAAATATTTTGTTACAATTTATCCTCCCAAAATAAAATTTTCGATTTCAGATGGATAATTTAGTTACATTTAATGTTTTTGAAACTTTAGCATTTTATGAGATTAAAGATTATCTGCGAATTTCTTGATACATAAGACATATACATATGTATGTGCATATTTTTTTAAAATTCAAATGGATACAGATACTTTTTTAAAAATATAAGTTTGGAGAAAAGAAATTCATTATTTTTATGTGCACTTTATGTAACTTGTCTCGGAATCGCTTTGTAAAAAAGGTTTAAATCTGTTTTAAATCCAATATTTATATGCTAGGTAATGCTACTACTGCTAATATATGATCAACTTTGATTATTTCTGATATTTTACTGACGTTTTCAACGACGTTTCACCCTAGCGAGGTGTATCGTTGAGATCAAAAATGCCTGATCGAAACCGACATAATTGCACGTAATTGGCTGTTGCGTATCAGGACCATAAACACTATTCACAATTTCAGCCGCTTGGCTTGCATTTTCACCTTTATGGAAGAAAAAATTGTAAAATTAACAGTATTTTCTCTTGGTTGACTTCCATTTTTAACACCCTGTAACTCACAACTAAATGAACCAAACGAAAACTTGCAAACGAATTATTTTAGTGCGTAATGTTAACCTTCCGATGAGCATAAATCTGAAATTATTTGATCAATACCTTACGAAATATCGATTCTTACTTCATCAATTGAAAAAATAATGGATTTATTTTCCTCCGAACTAATATTAAAGGGAAACAATTTTGTAATTATTTCAATAATTTTTATTTTTTATGGTCTTTAGAAACCTTTCTCAAAAAATTAAACAAAAATGATTGGTCCCTTAGGAAATTATGTGTGCCTTTTGGCAAAGAAAAGGATGGAATTGTGGGCAATTTATGCAGTAAGTTTCCCTGCGGGTCTGCTTGCCATCATCACCCCAAATCAAGTTGAGTCTTTTTGAGCTAGAAGCACAGATTCAGGCAGATGAACTTGAAACTTAGCTTGTCATTGCATAAATACCATTTCATAGGAAGAGCTTTTCAACCATTTTTCACAGGCTTCAGACTCCTTTAATAAACACGATGATGTTTTGATTAAATCGGGAATTAAACCTTCAAGTAATGAAAAAAAATCTTTTCAACCGAATCACAAGCTGTTTAAAGATAAAAAAATAAATAAATTGTAAACCATACAGCTTGATAATTTGTTCTTCGAGTTCTACTATATGTACACGATGGGCTTGTAGAATTTGGGCTAATAGATAAAAATTCCGTTAACTAAAGTATTCTCTCTATAGATAGGATTCAATCTGTGAACGATTAAACAAAAGACTAAACATTCAGCAATAAAATTCTCACGTATGTAACCTAATCGTAATAGTCGATGTTGATTAATTTAATATTATTTATTTACATAATAGAAATTTCTTTCATAATAAAACATGATTGCACTGAATTTTGCTATCTCTGTAGTCGACATTTTATTAGCTTAAGCTTTTTAATATAAGACTCATATAGAGATTGAAAATAGTAATAAAAAGGTAAGAAATGCCTTTATATCTTATAACTTACAATAAAAGGTTTTATACCTTGAGAATATAAATCAAATGTATAGAATTTATGTTGAAAAAGATTGAGAAGAAACACAAAAATATTATTTACAGAATTATTTTTTTCAAAACGTTTCATAAATTTTGTTTACCATGCTGTTAAATAACAATGATAAGAATACATTTTATCTATAAAGAGTAAAGTAAAGGGTAAAAATTTTTATTATTACAAGCAGTGATAATATTGTTTGCGTATATTTTGTGAAATAGGTGAATTTTGAATGGTATAGTATTTATACATTTGTTTCTACTATTATCTGTTCCATTGAATTTGATTAATACAAAATTAAGTTGTATTAATGAATTTTTCTCAACATTTGTATATATGTACCCTAAAATAAATAAATTACTTATTCAAGTTAAATGGAGTAGATTTGTGAAAGAAATAAAACTTGAAATCATTAATTTTGCCTTATCAATAATTTGAAATTGAATTGTACTGCTAAAAGCTACTCAAAGCCTTTTAGCAGTAGAAATATTTAAATAAAGTGTTTAACAAAATAAATATCGATATTTTCTAAAATGTTATTGCAAATATATGCACAGTTTTTGAATTTGATATATTCTAAATTAAATGCTTATTTAAATTGAAGCATACAGTTTTGGTTATTTTAGTAATCTATGATTTTTAAGGTTATTATATTTCGCTGTATATTATTCATTCTTTATTCGTAATCAATAATTATTTGCGCAATAGCCACGGTGGCCTGGTTGGTTAGGGAGTTCATTCTTATCATCTGAAAGTTTTTTTTTATTTCTTATGGCGGGCATCCTTGAGCAAGTAAGTAACATTAGCCCATTTGCCGCAAGGAGGCCGGACACTGCTACTCACTTTATCGTTACCCGGTGGGCACCTGTGAACCAAGTCATGAGTAGCGTCGCCCACGCTACAACACCACAAACCCGTTTATAAGGCGGGCCACATTCATCCGTCATATGAGGAAAGAACAAGAAACACAGAGAGAGAGAGAGATAGAGAGAGAGACAGAAAGAGAGAGAGAGAGAAAGTACATCCATACCCGAGCCGGAATTCGAACCCAGGTCTTCCCCATCCGTAGTCAGTTACGCTAACCACTAGACATCTTGGGCGGCGCATCTGAAAGTAATGAGATCAACTCCGAACACGACCGGATGATTGTCGTATTCGCTGACTGAAGTTGGGGGTACGTTAAAATTCACAGTCTTAATGTTTTCTATATGAAATGATACCTCATAGGGTGGTAGGTCAAGTCTAGGGTTCTACAACTTGGTCCCCCTTTTAAAGAACGAAGACCCACCCATATTCGGGTCAACAATGACTCATCCTTTGTTTGTCCTACTATACGAGGGTTACTTTGAAATTTTTCAGATACGCGCAGACGAGAATTTACAAAATAGAAATAACGGTTTAATTTTAAAATACAAAGTATTTTAACACAGAAGACAATTTTTTACTGACTTACTTCAACTTGTTTAGCATAGAAAAAATATTAAGCAAAAGAGAAAATGGAGTTGACGTGAGAACATTTTCGCGCTATGATTTTCTGTGATTTTAAAGCAGGATTAAATCAAGAAGAATGTATTCTACGGTAGCAATTAGTGTTGGGTGATGAATCTCCGGCTCGTGCTACTGTATTTAGATGGTTTAGAGTATCTAGAAGAGTTAGCAATTTTGTTCAGGATGAAGAACACACAACGGCGGCGGTCTTCAGGATGAAGGCCGCCTTCGGCAGTAATCCCGGATAATGTGTCTGCCATACGAAAAATGTTAATGGATGATAATCGCTGTACCTATCAAATGATACAGAGAGAGCTTAACATTGGATCCGCAGCCATACACAAAATCATTCATGAAGAATTACGTATGAAAAAAGTAGTTTGCTTTTGGGTTCCCCATAATCTATCTGCGCACGAAAAAGAGAAGCGTGTCAGAATCAGTAAAGAAACTCTTCAATTGCTAAATGATGGTGGCCACTGCATCATTTCTAAAATTGTAACAGGTGATGAAGAATACATACCGTTTTTTGATGTTCCAACATGTCAAGAAAGCAAATTATGGGTCTTCGAAGATGATCCCACGCCGACAATGGTGAAAAAACAACGCGCACTGAAAAAAGTGATTTATGCCGTTTTCTTCAGAAGTACGGGATTGGTCAAAGCCATCAAGTTGGAAGGACAGAAGACAGTAACAGCAAACTAGTATACCACTAAATGTCTTCCAGAAATTCTACAAGAACTGAATGTTAGGGGACTAATGCTTCACCATGGCAATGCATCTTCACATACAGCCGGATTAACAATTGAGTTTCTTAAACAAAAACAAATTAAAGTGATCTAACATCCGCCATATTCACCTGATCTAGTTATGTGCGACTTTTGGTTATTCTTTAATCTAAAAAAAACTTACGTGGACGTCGTTTTCATTCAGAAGAAGAGATTGATGTATCTACAAATACATTTTTTTCATCTATACCAAGAAATGAATGGCTTGAATAATTTAATCAGTGGAAAATTCGTCTACAAAAATGCATTGATGCTGGAGGAGACTACTTTGAACACACTTAAAATTTTGTGAGTATAACTTTAAAAACCTAGTTGTATCTCAAAAATTTCACAGTGACCCTCGTATTAGTTGCCATCATTTCTGCGACTCGTAGTGTTGTAAGATGGAAATTTTATATCAGCCTGGCATTAGAAATGAAAAAAATAACATTATTTATTTTGATAGAAAACATTTCGGAAGAATTCCTTTAATACTTTTTATTACCCCTTTTTAACATTTTTTTACCTTTTGAAAAAAATTAATCTTATAGGTTTAATAAAGATTTTACTCAATAAAAATATTTTGTAAATATCAATGATATTTAAAATATTTGAACCTGAGATGTATAGTTTAACAAATGGCCGGTGTATTCTAAATTTGATATGCTGCTTTAAAACACAAATATTGAAACATTTAATAAATAATTGTAATCATTAAAATAAATTCTGTAACTTTCTATTTATTGTATCATTTTTTTATACTTATTATGTAATTTAATATTTGAAATTATTATGTGAATTATTCTATAATTAAAAAAGAATTTTCTATTGCATAACCACTGCAACATTTTAGAAAACATTCATAAGTATAATATTATTTTTTAAAATATCTTATGAGTTTTCGAAAAACAAAATTTTAAAAATTTTGATCACGTGAATGTATTTTTTTTAAGTTCAAACAGGAAAATAATATCTTCAGAGAAATCTTTGTGAAATGTAACTGGAATATTATATTTCATTCTCTAATGTAATTTTCAATGATATGAACAAAATCAGGTTCGTTGCATTTTATTTCATCTAATGTTTTGAGTTTGCATCGGAGCTAGACTCTTCAAACTCAAAAATTTCATTGCGCTAAATGATATGCAAATCATATTACTAAAGATGAAATTCATCCAAGTTCTTCCACAGCGGGACTCAAAAATTATTCGATCTGCAGTCGGCCTTACACTTCACTTCTGCATCTGGCAACATAATAATGCCTCGGAGCTAAGGATGGCATATTTATACGCAAATATATGAATTCATAGCCACCGTCAGATAATTTGCATAACCTTGCTACTCAACTCCTTCTCTCCTCTCGAGAAATAATTTTATTTTCGCAATGTTTTCCAACGTCAAACCGAAAGTAAATATTTATTCGACATGGTTTAGGTGCAACTTTATTTGGACATAAGATATGTCGTACTTTGGCAATTTTTAAAAGAAAAAAAATTTTTTTTCTACCTTAAGCCGGGGGTGACGTAAAGTTAAAGGATGGGTGAAAAAATATATATAACTAAAATATTTGATGTTGATTTAAGGAACTGTTTTTTTTTCTTTTAGGTTTGTAAAAAACGTTTCACCGATATATCTTTTAAGGAAACTAAATTCCTTGCTAGCACCTTGCTTTTGCGTCACCTCGGGCGAATTTCTTTCTAGCTAGAGTTCTACGAAATTGCGTTTCATTAAAATGCTGCTGAAATTTAAAGTCTGAATTTTATGAAGCTGAATCTAATCCGTTAAGTATATCGAATGTAGGGATTTCGTCGACAAATGAGTATTTTTAAATTAATAGGAATTAATTTGCAAGTTTTGTGTTAAATTACATTTTACTTTAATGGCGTTTAAACGTTAATAAATTATTTTAACTTTAGTTAATGTGCGCGTGGTTATAAATCTATCTTTCATCAATTCTCTATATCTTTAAGAAATATTTCAGCTTTTGTTTATAAATATTTTTTTTTGTTCAGGAATTAAAACTACTTGAAGTATTTGAAACCAGTTTCTAAATTTTGTAAAATATATTATTAGAAATAAGGTAAATGATAAAAATTCACGGTCCAATTTGATTGAAATTGATATTTTATTTTTTTACACTTTTACTCTATGACTGAAAGTTATTTTTTGAAAACAGGAATGTTGTGATTATGTATAGTAATGAAAGATAAATACGATAAAGATGTTTGAATAAGTAAATATTTCACTTCGATATGCATCAGGTATTAAAAAAAATGGGTGCATCTATAGAATAAACACCATAAAATATTCCTATTTTTAATATTTTATTTGAAATTAGTAAATAAATAAGACATTTTATCGGAATAAATATGCATGTTTGAATGAAATTTAAACATTTATTATTCCTCCGAAATCAATTTTATGTTGTTTGGAATTTTTTCATAGGATTTCAAAAATATTTTTATAATAATAGTTTTATATATAATAATCATAATAAATTATTTTGAGATGCAGAATTGAATAGAGAATATATATATGCTCGTTATTGGATATTAAAAAGTATTTTTATATTATAATTATTTTGTTTTATAGAAAATTTGTAACATTTTTATTTTGAATTTGATATATTATAAAATAACTCTTTTGATTTAATGTGAAAATAGAGATTCTTATTTTCTAGATAAACGAAACTTAATGTAGAATACAATAATTTCTTCTTAGTTGTTTGGTGTAAATGAATAAATTAAATGATTAACAGAGAAAAAGATAGCAATAGTAGTATATATAGGTGTGCATCTGTTTATCTATTTATACTCTTATTTTTTTATAATTTGAAAGCATTTTAATAAACATTAAAATGATATCTATTTTATTAAAGAGCTGCAATGTAATAGAACGTTAAACTGAATTATTGGAAATATTGATAAAATTTTGCGAAATTAAATTAATTGTTTCATAAATGACATTTTCTTTATAAATTGATAAAACTTCAATCAGAATTCTCCTAATAAATTGCATAAAGATAAACTGAAGAGGCAAAGCTTAATAATGACAGTTTCAAGATCTTTCATAGATGCATCATTCAACCAGAAACATTCTAGTATTTGATACATCTCACCATGATGTGACAGATTTAATTTAAATTTAAAACGGATGAAAATGATACAGCCTATTTAAATGAGACCTCAACATAAAACTATAGATTTTAATTTGCAAATAATACTTAACATTATTTTATGTTCATTAATATATTGATATAAAGCGCATTTATTTTTTAAATTAAATAAATGTAATTTATAATACATTATTATTATTTCTAGCTGTGAAAATATTTTGTTAAAATAAGATGTTTGATGACACAACATATGCTATGTGTTTCATTATATGTAAATCCATAAGGAATTATGATTGATATAAAGTAATATATATATATATATATATATATATATATATATAGCATAATTTTGTTCTCTGAAATATTATTTAATTGAAAGTACAATTAATTTCTTAAAAACACAATATTTTTTAATTTGATTTTACAAAATTTTTATAGTTAATAATAAATGTAAAGATTTTGAATTAAAACACATAAAATCAAATTCTATAATTCTTGTTTAGTCGCTGAACAATATTGGTTTCTTATAAATTGCT
>JAPDSC010072184.1:171140-191312 GCA_026290005.1 Latrodectus geometricus
AAGTTTTATTGGATTATTATGCTTTAATAATTAAATTGATTCTGTAAGGTAAAAAATAAGATTTAGTAATTACCAATAAAATGTTAACAGTTTGAACTTGAAACTTCGGAATATTTTCTTTAGTAATATTTCATTAATAATATATTTCAGATTTATTGATTCAAGAAAAGAATTTGTAAATCATTTGATCACATGATAAACTTTAAAAAAAATTTAAAAATTATCCTAGAATTATACATTATCCTAGAATTTGTACATTTTTACTTCTTAAAATTACACATGACATTTATTTTAAGTTATAATCCAGAAAGCACAGAATAAAAATAATTTAGGATTCAATGAAATACGTTTTTTAAATTCAGTCTAAACTCTCTTTAAATAATATTTTTAATATTTAATTTGAATATTAAATGAATGTGTCTTTATTGTTACTGTTTCTGATCTCATCTGGTGAAGCATTGCTACAATAAAATCACGAGTCCCTGAAAGCTTTGAAAATCAAAATAAGCAGGGGATTCTCAAGGATATCTTCCTCAGTAAATCCCAGATAGAAAGATGGTGTCCGGTGCTAACCTGATCTACACCGTATTTATAACTGTTAGGATAGAGTTCATGTTTGTCATCAAATGTAAAACCATGAAGATGGACACACTTGCTAAACTAGAATATGTAGATGACAGATCTGTAACCCTAGAAAGCAATGGAATCACCAGGAAGCCATTAAAGTAAAAATCATGCCGTTCACTCAGGTCCTGTTAGTGGTATTACCGTGTCTAAGGGATGTTCGTGGAAGGAGTGGTTGTATATCGGGAGTTTTTCACTCCTGGTATGTCCCCCTCCATGATGCAAATGCCACTTTATTTTTCCCAGTTAATACTAACAAACAAAAATGCTAAGTCAATCTTCTATCCTCTGGTGGACATTGAGAAGCAGTTTCATTTACCTTTTATCATGCACGTATGTCTTATCGTTAAAATATTACTTTACATCTGATAAATGATCAATAACAGAGAACGATCTATAGCTTATGAGAGAATTTAAATCAACAATATCAATCTTATTCCAGTTATTCTCACATGATTTTTTTTTCGTTTGACTTTAATAACACTGTTTATATTTTTCATAAATTCATATTCTAAAGCTTGATTATAGAAACAAAAACACAAGAAAGTTGGTTAAACTTATAAATATTCATCCGGGTATATATATATATATATATATATATATATATATATATATATATATATATATATATATATATACGCATGCTTCATGCCTATTCATGTACGTATTTAAGGAACAATTTAACGAACAGCATTTTTCATATGGTAGTTGTAGTAATAATGCCGAAAGTTAGCACATTTTATAATTATTATATTTATTAGTGTATAATTTTTGAGAAAAAATTGATTTAAAGAAATTTTTTTTAAATTACATTTTAAGAGATCTCAAATGTACTTTTATTATTTATTAATTATAATATCCTAATATCGTATGCTATATATTTTTGACTTTTCAGACAGTTGACTAATATTTTTATTTCATTTGAATAAAGTTAAAAGAGAAATATTTTAGGGAAGTATATTTTCACAACTTTATGTTAAAAACTCCTACAAAGTTAAATTTGTCTTTAACATTATTTTATTATCTGAGTTATTAAAATATACTCTAATATGTATTGCGTACATACATTGATCGTACCAAGCAAATGTCTTGATATATAGTTTCAGGAAGTGACTGTGTTACGTAGCCTTTATATTTCCTTAATTTGAAAAACTTGAATAAATTTAATATTTCTCAGAATATACTAACTTATTGATTAATACTCATATATATATTTATAAAATATTCTCATTACATGAGCAATAGTTTCTTAATTTTAAAACTGCGTTGCAGTAAAATAATATTCATTGTAAGAAATGGATATTAATATTCAAATACACTCATAAATATATATTTTTTTCGCTTATTTTAGGTGTAAAGTATTGTATTAAATTGAAATTCAGAATTTTTCTTCTAAAATTTTGAGAATGCTTTCAAATTCAAGAAAATAACGATGGTATGCGAAGAAATGTTGCATTTAATAATTCTTATTAATTAAAATTAAATCTCGTAAATATATTCCTAGTTTGAATTTATTACAGGTTATGACATTCTGTTCATTTCATTACGAAACACAAGACATTATTATTCAATTTGCATTTGGAATTATGCATAAATATTTCTAGATATAATTACAGATTTTCTACAGTGTCAGAAACATGCTAATAAATTGCTTCATGGATTCAAGATTCATTTTCATGGATTGTGTAATGATATCATTAAGGACGCATTAGGGGAAATAGATTGCTTTACTAATAAAGACTAGAATGGTGTTCTATATTTATAAAGAAATATTGCTTATTCTACAAAACCAGAATATTTTATATCCTGATTTTTAAATTATTAGAGAAAGTTAATAGAGAATTATAATTATTAAAGCGGAAAGATTGATATGAAATAAGGAGTAAAAAAATATGTTTTTTTTATTGACATGAGAAATAAACAATGATTTTTTTCTTTAACAGTGAATAGATTTCATAAATTTTTACTGAAATTAAAAACATAAACAATCATTTTATTAAATCATATAATTTATTTTCCAAAATAAACAAATTATTAGTTTTTTTTTATAAAAAATTGAATTTTCTCAAAAATTTCCGAAAATTTAATATTTGTCTTTGTTTTTTAAAAATGTTCAAAGAATACTATTTTATTTTTTGTGTTGTATACATTTATATCTTATACTTAGATGATTATACTATACTGTCAGATATATATTAAGTACAGATTGTTACACTATACATTTTGAGTTTAGTAAATGTTTCAAATCCAACTTATAACACAAATTTTATTTTGATTACATTCCATTTACTCTTAAATAATAATAACTATGATATTTGTGGGTAATTATCTTATTCAAGTTTATTTAAAATTAAATAAGATAATTACCAACAAATTAATTTAAATTTTAATCTGTTTAACAAAATTTATTTAAATTTTAAGCTGTTTAGCATTGCATAAAAATTTGCTCAATATTATGCATATAAATTGACTGGATAATGTTATGACTTAATATTCGTCATATTATTTAATATTAGAAATACACAACATTATAAATTATTAAAATCTATAACATAATTCAGTTCATTATTAATTTCTTGTAAGTTTATGAAATAAAATTAATTTATTTTCGATATTTTAGTAACAGTTAGAATCATAAATGTTCTTTTTCAATGATTTAAATTATGAGCATAGCAACAAGTAAAACACACTTTTCTAAATTCTGTTTTTTTATTTTTATTTGATATTTTCTAATCTTTTCCTTTCTGTTTCCTGAAGTGCAAGACAAACGATATGATGATGTAAGATTCAACTACACTTATGTAATGTGGTTAAATTTTACATCAAATTTTAATTATGTAAAAGGTATTTTCTAAATTAAAACAGATTATTTTTTATTATTTTTTTACAATTATGTGTATATTAAAATGATTTTATGTTATTTAATTAAACTTTATTAGTGTTCAATGAAATTAGTTAATGACTGATTGAGTTTGTTTCCACTATTATTAACATATATTTTCCAAAGCATTATAATAAACCAATTTTTTCAAATTTCATTTTTTCCAAAAATTCAGAAATGGTTTAATTATTGATCATATTTATTTAACTCTACAAATATGCTTATTTAGATATACAAATAACAACAGGGAACTATTTTAAAATTTTGTTAAAAATTATAAATGGTTTTAAAAAAGTATATAATTTAATTATAATAAAAGGTTAGAAAAATGCTAAGTGTTTGAAGTTAAAATAGTTAATAACGAATATCTTACACATGAAAAAAAAAATATTCACTCATCGATTATCATTAAAAACCTGTTTTAAATTTTGGTTTATGTTAATATAAATATTACTGAAAATATTTAGTAATAATTTTTTTATCTCATATTATTTAAATATAAAAAATGTTATTATTTAAATTTCTATAAAAAACAAGGATTAAACACGAGTTAAGAATTATTATTGTTGAATTGTTAGGTACATTTAAAGAATAAAGTATAATGAATAAAGCAAAATTGTATCCATAGAGCTATTTTGAGCTGACAGTCAGAAAATATCTGACATAATGTATAGAATAATGAGTTATACTTCAGAAACATTCTATTTGTCAATCATAGTTACCTGTTTAAAATACCAATCATGGTTTCACGTTTAAAATATTTTCTAAATGTTACAAATTCATTCTATATTGTTTTTTGTTTATTAAAAACATAACCAAAATAAAATTATAAATTAAAAGTGAATATTTTTTAAATCTTTTTTTTTAATTTTCAATGCATTAATAAGTAAATGAAGGGGAAAATCATACTTCTTTGATTAGTAATTTATATTGTTTGCTTCAGCAATATTTTCAGCATTTTATTATCGTATAACTAGTGTTTCATACTTGACTTAGAGGATTATCAGCAATTATAATTAACTATGCATTAAATATGAGTAATTAAAGTAGTTTTTTCATTATCTCTTGTGGTTTTAATTATGTTATATAACATTGTTATCTATGATATTAATGAAAAAAACTTGCTCTTGGTAAATTTTTATAATTATTTTTTTATAATATACTGGGTTTTTATTTTATAAGCTATAGATTTATATGAATTCATCTAACAATTCTACACTTTTGGGATCTCTTTGTAAATTATATTTAAGAATTTCAGATATTTTTGTAAAATTCTAAGACCACTAAAATATGTTCTATTTTGAAAGTATATTAGCAGCCTTTATTAACCAGAACCTATTGAATTTACTGAATTGTATTTTATAAAAATGCTTTAGTCATATTTACTTTTACTCATGAATTTATTTTATCGTGCTGTTTCTTAAAACGTCAACTACCTGTGACTTATTGGAAATAAGCTAAAACATAGTTTAAAATCAATTATTAGAAATACTTTTTTCACACGTATAATATTTGTAATTAATAATAGAGATTTTTAATTTTGAAAATTTTGATCTATTATGAATTATAATATATAAATGTATTTCCCACTGCACTCTATTTTCTTTTCCTTACGATTTGGTTTCGCTTCCATAAACCTAATTTTATTTTTGTTTAATCTCCTTTTACAAAAATTAAATTTTCGGGTAAGGAAGTGTTTGTTGTTTAGCATTTGCTACTAAGCCATAGACGCTCCAACACTTGTATTTGCCACCCCACGAGGTATTCTTTCTGGTGAAAGGCATTGCGACCAAACCTATTTAACGTGTCCCAAACGCCATTAACGAACATGACAGATATTCGATTATGTTGGGATTCGAACTCACTACTATTCTATAATGAGAACTATTCCCTAATTATTTAAGACATAAGGACCAATAAATCCAGTTGTTAATCAAAATATTTTTTTCATATATTTTACGTAATTTTCATAAAGCATGCAATTTAAAATATGCATGAATGTTATTAAAATTTTATTCAATATGTTTTCTTCTCTGTGATTTTTTCAACAATGATAGATTTTACAATGCTGCAAAGCTGTCTTTGAAATAATTGTAATTATACTTGATAATTTTACTTTAATTACAATTTATAATGCTATAGGGTTATTGTTAGATTGAGAAGTTCAAAGCTCAATTATATTTTGAAATTATGAAAATCGCGTCTTATATATTCAGTTAATTTATGTCTGTCTATTTTTTAATATTTTAAGCTTTTATTTTTTATTCATTTTATAGGATTTGGAAATTTTCAGGAACTGCTCTAGTTTCTGACTAAACCAATTCCTACAAATTTCTAAGTTTTTATCAGTCTAGACCTAAAACTAATAGGCGTTTTGAAAAGAAGATTTGACAGTAGAATTTGACACAATCCCGTGAGATTAATCTTCTTATAGTTTTAAAATCAAACTAATTATTTTTATTATTGTTATATGAAAATTTCTAACAGATTTTACATTAATTGCTTCATAGATAAAATTTTCTGCATATAAGACATTGAATTCAGCAGCATATTACTTATAAAAAGTAAAATTTTACGACTATAAATGAATTATATTAATCAAGTAAATGAGTGATTTGTTTGTTTGATGATGTTTTTTTTATTTCCTTCTAGCTTTTCAATTCATATTTTCTCACATAAATATTTTGTATTATTTACAATTTAAGAATTTAAATGACTTAAAATTTAAAGCTATAGTATACATGAAATTATACATGAAAATATAAATGAAGTCATAATTCAGTTTATATATTTTCATTGAAACATGCATATCGATACAGAAACTCTATTTTTAACTTTTTGAATATCACATATTTTCTCACATCACACATAAAAATACTAATAACAAAGTTTTACCTTTGAAATTTAAATGTAATTAAAAAAATTATTTAAAAATTTTGAATTTGAAGCAAATTAATTAATTTATGAACCGAAAAAATTATAATGCTAAAGAACTATAAAAACATGTTAATGTTTGACATACGTTTTTAAATAATAAAATATGACTATAGATAGATTTGTAATTCTTCACAATTTGATGATATATCTACCAAGTGATGTACAAAATAGTGCTAATTATCTAAATGCAATTAGTGCTAGTTGCAAGATCATTGACTTCAATTCCATCGTAATAAGTCTCAGTACTCTTATGGTGCAGTGTGATTTGGTTACACATTCGTCTATCTGCACCACACTCAAAAAATTGCATTACTTTTTGAAAAAATATAAAACTTTAATAATATTCATGCTTTAATTAACCCAATATCACATTTCTTCTCTTTCCCATTGTTATACAGAACGAAAAATAAAGCTAAATTATGAAAAAGAAGGAGCAAAATTACATATGAAAAGCATAATTTGATATTAGATCATAATAAAAGTAGTTTTATATTAAACTGGTTATTTCCCAATTGTTATTATATATAAAACGATGGATGAAAAAAAAAGCATTGAAAAAATGAATAAAAATATTTCAAAAAACAAAATAATTTTGTATCAGATCCTAATAAAGATTATTTTTCTTAATTAAACTGGAATTTCTAAGTTTTGAAATTAATCTACAGAAATGAGTTTTAGTTACTGTTAACTCTTTTTCCTGAAATATGCTTACACTAGCTTTTGCAAGTTAATCAAATCCTTTTAAACATGTTATTAAAATAATTTTTTTTTGTGTCCCTGTTTTGCTTTCTGCATAAAAAACTCTATAACTGAAATTCATTTTCAGGAAAAATGATCTTTTTATTTGATTTGAGAATTTTAGATGTACCTGATAATTGGAAACTAAATTATGCCAATTACTAATGAATTTAAAATATTTTCATTTAATAATGATGTTACTAAGTGATATGAAAATTATTTTTGAAATATAAATGAAAAATATAATTTGAAATATAAATGATAAATGAAAAATATGTATAAAACTAATAAAAATAAGTTTCTTATGTTATATTATATTTAAGAACTCCATTTTATTATTTATTTAATTATGTCTTACAGCAAATATTTACTTTAAATTTTATAAAATAGTTTTACGATAATTTAATTTATTTGTTGTAAAAGTAATAAGCACAAATTCCAATGTTATATGCATAGGCATACATCAACTTAAATAATTTACTCATGGATATTAAATAAAAATAAATATATATTTATTTAAAAAAATATATGTTTCACTAAATAATTTCAGTAAATAAATATTTTATTTTAGTCGATATATGCACATAAATATAAAATTAGAATGAAAGAATATGTAAAGGTTGCAAGAAGCTAATATCTAAAAAATGGTTATATATATATTGCTCTTTATATATATATATATATATATATATATATTTAAATAGTTCTGTTTAATTTGTGGTTTAATTAAGCAATTTATTGGGTAATATTCTTAATGAATACTATTTTCGACTTCTTTATTTAAATATGTGTTAATTTTTCCTTTATTCATCAATAATCAGTAGTGCGTATCTGATGAATATTAGCTTAGGTTATTTTAGTGTTTAACAAATTTACTTATGTGAATAAGAAGTACATTTAAAAATTACTTGAAAAAGTGTTGTTTAATAGTTAATCGCAATGAAATCCTATACCGACATTTTAACTTTAAATTCAAGTTAAAATTATGCTATTTTTAATACAAAATCATCATGTTTCTTAAAAAAAAATTATTTAGCTATGAATATATTAACTATCATCAAAGAGTAAAGTTTCTAATAAAATGGATGTGTTTGATAAACTAAGAACTTCAATAATTCTGGTTTTTTAATTAAATATATATTAATACCAAAATTTTAATCTATTAAAAATATGTTTATTTAATATATAGAAATACATTTGATGTCGAAAGTTGAAATATGAAAAAATTATATTTAATCATAAATTTAATTTGTATTTCACTGGAATTGAAAGAAACATTTATAGTCAAAATTATTGTGTCTCAAATTTATGTAATGAATGTATAAACATGATTTTTTTTATGATAATAAAAATTCTTATTTATAAACAATCTCAAGTTGCCTAAATTCATAATTTTCTGTTATGACATAAAACAAAATAGTAGATGATAGTTTTTTGAATGACAGAGTTGCAAATGGCTGGTCCTTAATATGATCTCAAAAACACGGTTTTTTTTAAAAAATTATTGTTTTTCTAAAGCAGTTCTTGTAGAAATATTAATTCTTAATAACACTTTTTTTACAGAAACTATATCAGAATTTGATCAGTAGAATCAAGTACAATTATTGAAAATTGTATTCAATAGATGTGGTAATTGCTTGTAATCTCTTTATTTAATTGATTTGCTAAGAAAAATGCAACTGTTAAATTATGCTTTGAATGGTGTGGCGCAAAAAGAAACTAGGGCATTTAAATTATTAGGTGTTATTTAAAAAGACAAAAACAATGGCCATAAGAACACCATAAATAAATGCACACTAATTCATGAACATCGAAAAAAGAAATCCCTTGATAAACAAAATTTCATTTAATAATTTTTTGAATGTGGACTAAGCTCTAATTTATATAAAAAACATTCATTGATCAAATGTGATTGATATCATAATGAATGGGAATAAAAAAGAACTTTTAAATATCATATGAAAAATATCACGTACTGCACCAGTCACCAGCAAAACAAAAATTTAAATAATTAACCAAAATGAATAACTATTTTTAGAAAAACCACAGTAAAATTCTTTTAACATAAAAAAATTGGTGTTTCAAATTGAAATATTGTAAAAAACAAATAATTTATTTTATTGGATTTTGTAGAAATAAAAGAAAATACGATTTCTATTTTGCACGTGCTTCTGATATATATAGTACAGACATTTTCTTATTAATTATATTATTCAACCAAAGTAATATTTTTATTTAAATAAATGTAGGAAGAAAATGGAATTTGTCACACCAAATCTTTTCTTATTAAACTACTGATACTTTGAACTATCCCGAAAACAAGTCATCGCACACCAAAATATCTTCATTAAATCACATCAAACGTATAGAAGTGTACTCCGCTACGTAAAAGTATGTAAAAGTCGCAATGTTAACCATGTGAAATGATACATCTGGGAGTGGCAAGCCGATTCCGGAAATCTAATTGGTTTCTACTTCTAAAATACACAGTTCCACCCACTTTTAAGATAATGATGGCAAAATCAAAAAGTACACCATAGTATAAAGGTGATATCACTTACACCCCTTATGGTTCTGAAAGGTGAAAAACCTAGCCAATGGATATTGGAGAAAAGTTTAATATATACGCTATAAGAAATGACAAGCAATATCAGAGTTTAATATTATATACTCTAATGGCATTATCACCCAGATTTTAACATTAAATAGATGTAAATTCCTATTCTATAATGAAAATATTTATAAGGTTCTAGGCATTTTTAAATTATTTTAGTAATACAAATTTCCAAAATTTTTTCATATTTGATCAAATGTTGAAATTTAATAAAGGTGCTGTTTCTTGTCACGTAATACATTAAAAGTTAATAAAGTATTTTTACAAAATTTTATTTTTTATAATAAAACGAGTTCATAGAATACATTAAGCAGTGCATTATACACTAAATACACATTTTAAGTTTGGTATAGTAAAGTTTTTTTTGTGAATTGAGAACTTTATATGATTATCAAAACTGATATTTAGTAACAAGTTTAAGATCTAATATTTACTTTTTCTCTTTTACGGACTGTCTTTATATTTTAAGAACTAATTTACCAGTCAGTACTATTGAGTAAAATTAATAATCAATTCTAGTATTTTATTATAACCTCAAATTATATAATTTAAAATTTTGCATTTAATAGGAAATAAAGTTATGGCATTAAAACGTATGGTTTGTTAAGTTTTAACTACATTAAGGCTACAAAATATTAGTTAACTGAAATTGTTTTAAAGTTTATAAATATTAATTATATAATGATATTTTTTTACTAAATCTTGTTTATATTTAAATCAGCTTTTGAATTTTTATTTTTCTCGAATATCTAAAACTTATATTGCATTACATACAGATATCCGTGTATGTCTATAACTTTAATTTAGAGATGAGAAAAACCATTCATTTTGAGGATCAGATAAAAAAACTTAGCTTTTTTTTTTCAAGACTAACAATTTTACTACTCAATGTAGCGTTCAAATACATTTCTTAAAAAATAAAGCTTTATTTCCAACTAAGATTTAAGATATAAATAAGAAACTTGAGATGAATAAGGTTTTATAAGTCTTATTCATATCAAGCGAAAAATTTACTTCATGCGAGAAAAAGAATATTTTTTCATGTAAGTAAAATGCAATTTAAGAATAATTTGATGATATTATGTTTAATTATGGCACAATTATATATATAAAATTCGAAAATATGGCGAGAAAGTAGACAATTTGAATTGCTATTCGGTGATGTAATTGTGAATGAAAGAGTGAATAAAAACTAAAGATTATTGGAGAAGAAGCTAGTGAGAGTAATTTGGAACTAGTAAATTGAAAGAATGATAGAATCAAATGCAAAGCATTTCCTAATTTTTTTACAGAATTTTCATGATAGCTTTCAAATGCAGATATAACAGATATTTTTTGTGATTAAAAATGTGTTTGAATTGGGCGTAGTAAAACATGGAAATAATGCATTTTAACTACATTTGAGTTATCAAATAATGACGATTGCTACAAAAATCTTCTTAAGCAAAAATGCAAATCTTAAAAAAAAATTCTCATTCCAATTTGGTATTGCAACACTGAAAGCAATTCAAATTGTTCAGCTGTATCAATGATCAAAAATGAATCAGTCTTCACAAAAAATTATATATCCTAAATGAAATAAATATGGTATCTACTGGTTATTATACCAGAAAACGTTTCCTTATATGATACATATGCGTTACGATATAAGGAAACGTTTAACTTAACATACAGTTCTGTTCTGAAAGTAAAATAAATTAAAAATGTTTTATAAGCATAATTTTTAATTTCTCATAGCGATAAATATCTTACCAATTGAAAAAATGCCCATACGTTATCAATGATTAGTAAAACTAACTTCGTTCGTCTTTCCATGTCAAATAATAAAAATAAATTCTCGATACCTCAGGCTTTATTAACAACAGATGATATTAATTAATTAATACTTTGGGCTAGTTAGTTTATGAAAAAATTAGTTTTTAATGTATTATTATAAAATTAAATTTATTATTATATTTTACTTATAATTTATTAATAAATAATAAATTAGATTTAAAATATGTTAATAGTTAAATTATTTTCTGTATTGAAATGCACAATTTAGAAAGAAATATGTTTCTAAATTGTGAATTTAAATACAAAGAAATTTTGTAGAAAATAATTAACAAAAATAATTTTTTATTCCTAAAATAACCACTTGATTTTTTTTATTTAATCAAAGTAAGCAATAAGAAATAGGAAATTTCCTAATTATACACACGATAAAATTCGTTAGTAAAATACCCACATTTAAATACAAAATCAAAAATATATAAATTTGCACTTTAATTAAAATGTAAATTTTTTGTTATGAAATTTGTTAAATTATTTAATTTTCTTAGTAATACAAGATTTTAATATATTTTGAATTTTTTTTTTATCTATTTTCGTAAATATTGTTATAAAATAAATATATTATCAGTATTAGCTAATATTAAAGCACATGAAAATAAAAAATTCTATTTACTTAAATTTTATGTTAATTATCATGTATACATAATGTGATTTAATTAGCTGTACAAAATTGCTTCAAGTTTACAATCTTATTATCTATTAAATTATGCATAAGGATGTACGTTCTATAAAATAAACTACTATTTAAATAATTAAATATTATATTTGACATCAGATTGAATTATTTTCATTTATTATCATCAATTTTCATTAAATTTACTCTTCATTCAACACAATATTCATTTCAAAATAAGTAATTTATTAAACTTAAATGATAAGAATTCACTTTATTTTTCACAAAACCTACATAAATTACAAAATACAAGAACCAAAATTATTTGTTTTCCTGACACAACTATTACACTGGAATAAGTGTGAGTGTTTTAATGGTTTACATTTTTAATTAATGTTTCTAAGTTAATGAAGTAAAATTTAAATCTCAAAATACTTGTATTCTTTATTGTTTATTACTTATTAAGCTAAACTATCCTATTTGTAATAATTTTTTATTGAATATTTATGACTTTTAATCCATATACTTAGATTTAATCACAATTTATTTTCTTTTTTTTCCTTAAAATTATTAAAATTAAATTATGAGAAAATGCAATTTTCCAGGAAATTCATTTTTTTTAATTTATAAAGATTTTAAATATTTATGAATTTTTTGTGTACATAAAATTTTAAAAATAAACGATTTTACCTTCACGTGAACGAGTTTTAATGTCAGATAAACTTAATGAAATAATTTTTCTGTTTAATATTTTATATCAAATTATGCTTAGTTTGTTTATTACATAAAACTTATAAAAAATTAAATTTCAATAAGATATCTTTTTAAATTATGTATAATTGTGCTATAAAAGTAAATTATTAGTTGGATGTTTAAAATACTGACATGATAAAATTATTATAAAATATTATTATACCTATAATATTTTTGAATATAAAATCATAATTATAATTTCATTTATTTATAATGTTTCCTAAAATGAATAAAGGAAATAATCTTAAAAATATAGTTAAATATTATTTCGAATGTCTCATTTGTAAAGAAGTATATAAAATACACAGTTGTTTGAAGATTTTAAAGTTTTTTATTTATGAAAATAATTATTTCTGAAATTTATCTAATTTTCAATTTTTTAAAATTAAATTCATGATTATAATTCTCCAGTTTTTAAAATTTGAGAATATAAAAATTTTCCAATAACATTGAAAATGTACTTAAACGTACTTCGAATATGTATTTTTTTTAAAAACATTAAATGTAAAAAAAATATGGTGTAAAATACAAAAAATAAAGTTATAAAAATATGATAATGAACATTTGTACATTCATCAAATAAATGAACATTTGATGAATGTACTGTATAATGATTTTCTTCATTTTTATAAATAATTAATTTTATTTTAGATACAATGAAATGAACAAGTGTTCTACAGCAAAGTCTCTGAGAAACCAAATTTGGATCATAATCTTATTTAAGAGATTCTATTGTATTCAGTGGAAGTATTTGGAAAGAAAATTATTTTATTAATAAAACAAAGATCTAAATTTAAATATTTGTATAAAAAATTTAATAACGAAATTTTTTCATTGTTACTGAAAAAATATCCTGCGTTATTTAATTTTTACTAAATTTGATGGAAAAATTATTTATTGATATTGAAAAAAATGTCCCCTATAGTAATTAGCATATTGTAATTTAGAAAATTATGCAATTTTTTATTTATTTACATAAACTAATTAAACGTTTTATAAATATATGTTATTAATAATATGATCATTGGTATATATGTGCATACTATTGCAAATCAATTTTCTTATATTCAACATAATTTTGTAATTAAAATAAAATATTTAAAAATATTTACAGTAATAAAATGTTTTGTAATCAAGTGACTAAATAGTGAAAATGAGTTCATTTATAAGTATTAATTGATTTGAAAAAATAATTCCCAAAACTTAAATTATTATATACATTAAAGTAAAATTGTTTAATAAACTCACCACTATGCAAGAGTCCAACAACTGCGATTGTGAACAAATGAATCAGTCCACATTTTTGGTGGTTTGCGTCAAGAAGCATATTTGCCATTAGTCCTTTAACAGTTTTTAAGTACCACGTCTAAACATTTCATTTTTATTTGTCAATTTGAGATTGACATGTCTTTTCATCCAATCTTTTTTATCTTTGATTATAAATTTAAAAAAAAAAGAAATCACTTTTGGGTTTTTAACATATTTGGTATAATTAATTAACTTTTTTAATAATAGTTCAACTAATTACACTGATATTTTTTTATCTTCAAAAATCCACACAATTTAATAAAAAAATTTTTGTTTTTTATTTACTGGTTGTCAAGTTTTCACAGGACCGTAGGAGAGATGTAAATCCCATAACCCGCCTGTCCCGTCCTAGACAGGTGGTTTAAGGAGTTACTTAAGCAAGTGGGATACTTTTCTCTTATCCCGGGATGCGCTGAGAAAAGTGATGCTAAAGAGCGGGAACCGATGGGTTCGATGACGTCCGATGAGAGAGTGGGGGATGTTGCCATCGCACGTGCTTATATGTTCGCTACCGGGATGTGGGGAAGTCTGCGCACTCGCTCTCACCTCTTTCTTCTCTCCTCTCTTTCCGAATCCTCTCTCTCCTCAACGTGTGTGAAAGCTTCCGTTAAGGGAATTTTCTTTCTCCCAGCGAGATTTTCTTCCCTTTTTTCGGCGCCTTTTCTTCTTTTTTTAAACGTCTGGTAGGTGTGAGTGATCCGTGCGTGTTTGAGATTTTTTTTCACTTTGGGAATTCTTGGAAATTTCGAAATAGTTTCTCTTGATAGTTGTGGTGGATAGTTTGAAGACAAGTTGCTTTTAATTTTTGAATTAAGATTTACATCTTAAATGGAGCTCAAGTAACTCAATCAAAAGAAGAATCAGGACATTCATTTTAATACTGAGAGAACAAAATTTTACAAGTAAATAATTTTAAAAAATAAATGCCTAATGACAACTAGTTTATTTCTAAAAGCAGTTTAAAATTTTAACAGGAATTTTGAAACAGTTTCTTTTTATAGAAGAGAAAGACAGTTTATAAACGTTTATTTATTTATTTATTTTTTATTTTTTTTATCAAACTATTAAATTTAAAATAAACTTAGGATTCAAGATATTCATATTCAATACACTTCTTATGGAATCCGTTATTATATAATAGATTTATAAAATGAAATCTTCAAAACAAAAAATTTATAATTGAACAGTTTCTTATTTTATTATAGAAAATTTTAAATTGTTTATCTATATCTATTTGGTAAATGGTTTGAAAAATATTTACTTTTAAATTTTAAACCAAGACTCACACACAGATCAAAATTCGAATCAAATGAATCAATATTAAGAATCATTAACATATTCAGCTTATGGAATATGTGATTTACAAAAAAGCTTATGGAAGTAAGGGATTTACGAAAAAAAATTTTAAGTAAAAATATAAAATTATTAGCAAATAATTTATTGCTGAATGCTTTTGAAAACGCTTATGTTTATAGAAGTAAGAGATAGTTTAAGAAAAGTTGTTTTTAATTCTTAAATTAAGATTTAAATTTTCAAGTCTTAAATTATATTAGGCAATTCAATCAAGAAAAATAATCCACATATTTAATATATTACTTTGGAAAATAAAGTTTATGTCACAACAATTTTATAAAGAAAAAGTTTGTTACAAGTTTACTGTCAAACAGTTCCAAGCAAGTTCCATCACTGAATACGTTGAGATTCTTTCTCTTTAGAGGAATATTGTTTGAAAATTTGCTCCGCTTTAACAAATTTTCAAACAATATTTCAAGAAATAAACAAGATTTGTTTTACTAAAATTACTAAGAGATGCTATATTTTACATTTATAAACACATTTAAGTTTTTTAATGAGAAACTAATGCATTTTTTCGCACTTTGTAAGAAAAACTTAGCAATTATAAGCACATTTTAATTTACTCATGGACAAAATCATGTATCAAATAATCATGTAAACGAAATAACTCTCTTATTCCTTCATAAATTCATTATATCATTCATGTGTTCATTTACATTTTAGTAACATGTTATTGTACTTCATCTAAAAATATTTTACTTAACATTTTTGCTATTAGTACATATACATTTCTCATAATGTAACTTCATAAATAAAGTATATAATTTTGAAAATTAAAATATAAATTTTTAGTCTGAAAATTAACAAAGAATATTGTTAGAAACGTTAATTAGACAAGTTATTTTTTTAAAAATAAATAAACCAAGCAGCTTCATTTTTTGTAGTAGATTTTAATTCCTAACTTCAATTAATAAAATTCCACATTACATTAAAGATAGTTGCTGCACAGTAATTGTTGTCTGTCAATGCTGCTGATTATTTTGTAATTAAGTGCATTTATTTACTTATTGTTGCACACAACTTGAAAAGTCAAAACTTTTCTTTGCTAAGGTGACTCTTTCTATAAAGTTACACTTTCTAATTTAAGAAATCCTTTAAGCACCTTACCATCCATACTTCTCTGTGTCAGATGACAGCGAAAATTGAAATTCTATTTTTTTCAATAAAAGAAAATTGAATCACTAAATTTTTTTTTTCTAAAAGACTTGGTTTGATTTTGTAATGCTATTCCGCCTTTTTTTGTAATTACCTCCTGATATGTGGTTACAATTAATTATATTCAGACATTCTTTTCGAAAAATGTTTTTCTTAATGGAAAAAATGGAAATTCTATTCTTTTCGATATAAGGAGATTTAACCAATAAATTTGTTTTCTGAAGAACATGATTTACCCTGTGAACTTGAAATGATTTTTTTACCAATTTACAATGAATTAGACATTATTTTTAAAATTCTGAAGTTATTTTTATCTGGAAAATTGTAAAGGATATTGTGTACGGATGAAAGATTCATATGCTGGTGACCTAAAGTCAAGTTTCAAACACTAAAATAGGCATCGCGAAATCGACAGCCTTCTTAACTTTCACGTGTCTACCCCTTTTCGTGTGCGTGTACATCCTTTCACAAGGACTAATAAAGTTCGGAATCTATCATCTCATCAATGTTTTTAACTTTATTGTATTTATCATATTTTAACAATTTAAATTAAATATAATTTTACAAGTTTTGATTCAACTTGTCTGTTAGATTAAAATATTCTGTATTGAATGTTAAAAATTAGATATAACATTCTTGATTTATATTTTTATATATAAAGCTACATGTAAGTGTTACGCAATTATTTAAGCATTAAATCGTATGAGAACTGATGGCAAAAAGAACAGAAAAAATTCCTTAAATATTGTTACTCGAATATAAACATATGTTGAAAAACAAATCCATTTATACATTTTAGGCTTCCTACTAGTAAACATTATCAAATGCATAAATTTATCAAGTTCTAAATGAAATTAATAACTAATATTACATGAATTAAATTCTTAAAATAACTTTTTATCTTATCTTAATGTATAATCCATAAACTTTAACATAAGCTTAATAGTAAGTGAAGTTTCATGGTTGTAAAATTACGTGTCTGATGATTGATTAAGAGCAAAATTGTGATCAATAATGAACTCACAATTTTATGAAAATTTGAGATGATAAATGATCATTTTCATATCAGGTATGCGCTGATAAGCTGTTATTATATTTGAATAAGGTGATAAAAAATATGTATTTGTTTACTTACTTTTATGTAAAATTACGTTATATAGTCATTTACAGATGATAGATTGGTATGTCAGCATAAAATATTTCTGGTAAGTACATCGTTTCAATACGTCATTCCAAAGCAATTATTCCAAGACTTGTATTACTACTTCAGTAGAGATTATATCTATATCTATCTGTCTATCTATCTATCTATCTATCTATCTATCTATCTATCTATCTATCTATATATATATATATATATATATATATATATATATATATATATATATATATATATATATATATATATATATATATATATATATATATTCGTGCATTATTATATTAACCAAAAGCAATATAAAGTCACTTTGAATAGTTTATATTCATATTATTATCACTAACAAAATTTATTTATGCAGTATATTTAACAAAAATTAAATTTATTAAACAAAATTATTTTATACAACAACTATGATTTTATACTATTAGTAGTTTTTGTTATAGATTATATTTGAATATGTAAAATTATAATGTCACCATATTAAACACATTAAAAATTTAGTCTAAGAATATAATCATGAATTATTTAATTATTTTGCTATAAAAACAATATTAATTTGGAAAAGAAGATGCATGATTTTCGATTACTATTGCACTAATTTTAAAAGTTAGGCTGTATTATAAGACTTATGTTTATCAAAATTAAAAAAAATATAATTTGTATTATAAAAATAAGGAACGTCAATGATAACATATAATCTTTTATCACATTATTTCTGTAATATTCTACATACATTTTCCAAATACTTTGACAAAAAATACTATTTTTCATCTGTTTATACAAAGTATTATAGTTGTTTTTTTAGAAGCTGCGTTTCGTTACAGCTAAGATAAATCAACTATAATTCATCCGTGAATTATATTATAGGTAAAAAAAAATTATTTAGGACAAAAATTTATTCATATTGATAAATAATAAAACTATCTATTTTGAAAATAAATTATAATTTAAATTATTACATTTCTGAATACTTACACAAAAGGTTATAAAAATACCAAAATTATATTTTAATTGATTGAAGATTAAAATCAATGAATGAATATTATAATAAATTTTTTTTCCAATAATTATGACTACATTATAGTCAAATTAATATACAATTATTTATCATGCATTTTTTAAAATCTAACTAGTTTGCTTGTTCAAAATAAATTTTTCTCAAAATAATATAAAATGAAACGTGAACTAATTATAGTTATTACAATTTATTCTGTTAATATGCTTAATTAAACAAATGTAGTATAAACTATTAAATACCGTGAATTAATCCTAATTACAGAAAATCAGTCATTAACAATTAATACCGGTTGTCACAAACACTCATATTTCCCTATTAAGAATCTGCTTTGTGAACAACCCTTCTACTAACGTAAGCAGCTTAGAGTAATAAAAACATTATAAGTGATAAGCATGCATATGAACTTAAAATTAATTACTTTAAAATACTATTTCGATGATTTTAATAACAGGAATGTGAATTAGAACAGCAATAATTCAAATAATGTTAGAATCATGTACTCATGAATAATGAAATTAAAAATAAATTCATAAATTTGATAACTATAGTTTATTATATGCTAATTAATTTAACTTTTTATAAATCGGTAAAATTGTCATAATATATAGTTTACACACACAATTTCCAAAAAGTTTTGATTTGATGTTATCCTTATTAATTATAGTGATAGGAATAATATATATATATATATATATATATATATATATATATATATATAAAACTAACTAATTTTTTATAAAAATTACAGTTTAAATTTTGGATAAATGTATCTATGTATAAATAAAAAAAGAAAAAAACTCTGATTTTTTTTTATAAGCTAAATATATAAGCATATTGCCGTTTTTTAAAATCTTCACAATGTGCTTATTACCCGTTAATGATTTATGTAACTGATATCCATAATGTTATAACAGTAATGATGAATATTTTTTACCTACAGAAATAGTGTGCTTATTTTTCCCAATAATCCAATTTTTTTTTTTTTTTTTTTTTGTAATTTCTAATTTTTTTTTCTTGATGTGATTTTTATATTTAAAATGTATATAATAATTTTCAAAAAAAATGTTTGTTTTATTTTCACAATAAAAATATATGAAAACACGCAGTTCAATATTTTTCAGTATATGTTCGAGTAAAAACATGTCAAATGATTCTGTTGTTGAGGGATTTATTTTACTAA
>JAPDSC010072187.1:0-29351 GCA_026290005.1 Latrodectus geometricus
CATGGGAAAGTTTTAAATTTATCTTCACAATTCACTACTGCTAGAAGACTGTTATTGTTTGGAAATAACGATATCCTTTGCCAACTCTAGTGTCGCCTTTGTCGCCAGAGTCTCGAAACTGAGAAAATTATCAATGCTTAGAGGCATGAAATGGGAAGTAAATTCTGAAAATGTAAAGAATAATTAATGCACAGTTAATAGTTTTAAGCTAAAAACATTTTCAAGGCATTGTTACACATTACTTTCCGAGAGAATTTTTCATAGATAATGGTTCTTACTCACATATTGCCAAGGAGGAAACCAGGAAAACTTTCCTCCTTCCATCTCAAAAGCCGAGACACAAAATTCATCTCCCATTGCTTAACCATGAAAAGAATTTAACCTTGAACCGAAATATTATGGATAACGATAAAAAATGATGAAAGGTATTAATTTAAAAGCAAAACAGGAGTGTTTCAGACAGGTGAAGAAAAGTGTGGAATGTAGTTGGTTACTAAAGACAATTAGGCATCGCCATGGTGATAAGACCTATGTTCATTAAATATTTGTCAAATCATTGATGAGGTTGGGAAAATTGTGAAACGAAAGTGCCAATTAGCTGTTCATCTACTAATATGTTCTTAGTTTTAAATGAAGAAACGAATGGCTACGTTTAAGTATTTCAGTCTGCAGAGATAGGAACCGGAAATAGAGGAAATGAAATAAATACAGCAAAATAAAGTTTCATTTTCATTGAAACCTAACTTTATACTCTAATAACTACCTAAAACTTAACTTATTTAGGAACTGTTTTAATCGCACACAAACAACCATACACCAGCACAAGATGCTATGGCAACAGCAAATATTACAAAAATATAAATATCCAGAAAATCAAAGCAATGATGCAATGCTGCATATGATATCGCAAAATAATTCATAGTGACATTTGAACCATGATAAAATCATGGACATATTTTTTTACATAATCAGAAGTTTACTGAAGATATAATACCGATTGGATTCTGACAAAAAAAAAAGAAGAATTACAGGGGAATTTGTGTAATTCAGTATACTTATGCAACACGTATAATCTGTGTAATACATGTCATTACCAATGTATCTCAATTGTAGCGTGTCTAATCACAATTTAAATGGCGCTTAGGAGTCGTCACATATTGGGCAATACCATTAGTTCTGCTACAAAGACAACTGGAGACATCCTTGTAGAATCCTTATTATGATTAAGAAAAGGCTTATTGTTCTGATTTTTCTCATACATTTACATTGATTGGTGATCCTTGACATAACATTGATTCTGCCTTTAGATCTATAGGTGATAAAGGTTTATAGAACACTGTGGTGTTGTTGTTTATGGACGGTCACTTCTTGTTGTGGCTTTAATGAGCCATCTATATGTATATATATGTAACTTTTTATTGCGAAATACAGAGCAATGTAAAAAGAAATCGCAATATTTAAAACTAAATTTGTCTTAAAGACTTAGACGTTTGCTAGTTGGAAAAATATTATTGATTATAATAGTTACAATCTTTTTAATGAAAACCTTGATAAAATCAAAAGTGGATTGTTTTTTAAAATGATGAATTACATTAACAAGATATTTAAATGGAAACTATTCAGAAAAACGTTCGTTAGTACAATTTATTTGAAAGGAATGGTTAGGTTAGGTTATGATGAACATTTTTGGAGCTGTATGCTAATATGGAAGAGGATAACTGGAGATTTTTTTTTTAGAATTAAACACACATGCCATAGGTACCCATTTTTAGATTAGGAAACCATTTACACTCCAGTCATACAAGGAAAGGACAAATACTGGAGAGAGAGAAATTACATGCATATCCGAACCGGGATTCGAACATAGGACTTCCTTATCCACAGCCAGGCACGCTGACCACTAGACAGAGCAAGTTGCAAAATTAATGTTTCATATTGCAGTAAGGAATTTGATAATGATTCCGTGGAACAGTTCGTAATCTCAAGTTACTCTCATATATTTTCAGACATGCTTATTTCTGCCGATCGAAACCGTAAAAAACAGTCAATCACAACTTAACTTTGAATAAAAGACAAATAACAAGGTCGACACCTGAGATATATTGTACCTTGCAACGTAGCATAGTGATAAAAAAATTAAGTCTGGTATCAAAACTGCTTTTTTCTTTAAGGAAGAGTTATCAGTGTCGATCTCTTTCAAACTATTGAGATATCTACACATAATTTAACACAAAACGCAACTTATCACAGCTTAACTTTGAATCAAAGCCAAATAACGAGGTCGACACCTGAGTTATATAGTAGATTGAAACTTAACATAGCGATAAAAAAATGAAGTCAGGTAACGAACCCACTTTCTCCCGATCAAAAAGATTGATCAATGCCGATCACATTTAGGTATTAAGGTCTCTACACATAATTTGTCAAGACGCGATGTGAACATGTCATCTTCATCCTATTCTGACGAATAAAATTTTGATTTTCCAATATAATACGTAAAATTATATATATATATATATATATATATAAATAATGATTTATAAAAAATTAATATGTTAATTTTTCTAAATAGCAAAATATTATATAATCTAACTATATATGTTGGATTATAATATACAAGATTCGGTAACAGAAGAATGTGTTTATTTATTCAGTAATGCTTATTTAATATTGAGTATTCCCTATGTTTGTTTTATTCAACACAGCAGAATAATAAAGTCGAAGACGAAATTATCCACTTTCCACATATAATCAAAGAAAATTCGATTATCTAACTTTCTTGGAAGCTTTAATATCTATAGAGTGAGACCAATTGATTGGTTTGGTTAGGTATATTTCCCGTATTTAACTATTCGTAAATAATTCTTTTCAGATTATTATTTGAGATGTTAACATTCCTTTTCTCTTAAATTAAATCTTAATATTTTTGGATTGTACGTACGCTACGAAATAAATCACAGTGATTCAAATATGAAAACAGTTCTATCTTCAAATGTAACTGAAAGATATTAATTATAGTTTTCTAAGGTACAATACGCTGCGTAGACTCTTATATAGAGGATTATAGAGTCTGTTAGTTAATTTACATTTATAAAGTTATATCTATAGCTCGTGAAACAACAAACAATATTGTCTCGTCTCACAATTCTTAAAATTTTCATAGAATAATTGTTCTAGCTTACAATGATCAAATCAATTTATTATTGATTAAATAGACCAAATGAATTATATTACACAGCAGTTATAGTCTGATTTCATGAAAATTTTGTAAAAATCTAACTTTCGGTATAATATATTTATATATATAAGCAATTACAATTCTGTTTCCTTATGAACAACAAGGTCATTACTTTTTATTGGCTGCATTATTGTATGTCACATCATTTTTATCCATTGCTAAATCCAATTAACAACATTTGCCACAATTAACCAGATTATTTATTACCTTATGCTAAGCGATTGTTTATCTTATTTTTTTAAGTGGTTGTTTAATTTGCTAACTGATAATCTCTTTATTGTGCATAAGAGTTAATTTAATCATGGTTGAGAAAGATTCCGAATCACTTCAGATATTCACGTTGAAGAGGGAGTCGAACTCATTTGCTTTTGAATTGAAGGTCGTATCGCTGGTCACTCAACTATCAACTCAGCTCCAGTGAGGTGATTTATCGATGTAAAAAAATTCTATATCAATAATTTTATCGTTCATGTTGACTACTTATATGTAAAATATATACTTCATTAATCTAATTAAATAGCTCTCTTATTCAATATTTGCCACTCAGTTTTGTCCTTTGTAGTACAATATATGAAGCTTGGTGGTGTAGTGTAGTTCTTTGAACTCCAAAGGCACAAGTTCGATCCTCGAGCCAAGCAATGTTAACTCATCCATTCATCTCTTCAGTGGGTCGATAAAAGAGAATAACAAGCAAGCTCATGAACTTAAAACTGCTTGTTTCACGTTAGGATGACCACCTATCCAGAACATATGCTTTGCACCCCAGGTCCAAGTAAACAGATATGGGCACCGTAGGCCTTGGCGCTCATATGAGCTGTCATGCCATTGAGCTTGGGAAGAGTTTGAGTATGATACGTAATAATAATATAGAGACAATTGATTTGTTCTTATTGATGAATCAGTTCAACATAGTATTTATTTCTAAAAGTTAAAAAGTTTACAATGCTATTATTTTGATTTAGCTTTAAATAAATGTTCTGCACTATGCTTAGATCACTAGGGCTTGATGATTGACATTTAGTCAATATAACTTATTCCATCAGCCAGGATCCTGATGAAACTTTCATAGGTGGCGAAATTTACCAACCAATTAGACAAATGCATTTTAAATAATTAATTAGATAGACCATATCCAACAAAAATGGCATTGTAGAGAATTGTTTGGAACAGGAATCCATTGTTTTTAATATTGACTCCTATCAATCAATCAATATTCAACTACTCTTTATTTTGATAGGTCATTTGTTAAAGAATTCTAACAAGAGATCACTTTCTTCATCAATATATCTCTTCATTTTACACATTTACCTAAGTTAATAAATTTTACCAATTAATTATAGACTAAGACAAATTAAGTAACTAATTACATCAAATTAGGTTTGATGTCATCACTTAGGCAGATAGATTTGAGATGGTGCTGATAAGCATTGTTTGGAGTACGATTCTAACTGACTGGTTAGCCTTCCTCTTTACTTCAATTCAATAGAATAAGTCTTTAATACTTTCAAGAAATATTCTCTTTTATGATGTATAAACCATTCCAGAATTTTAATAAGTTTTTTTCTTTTTTTGTTTCTAATGACGGGCATTCTTGAGCAAGTATAGTACATTAGCCCATTAGCCGCAACAAGGCCGGAAACTGCTACTCATTTTATCGTTTCCCGGTGGACACCTGTGTACCAAGTCACGGAGGTACGAATAGCATCGCCCTCACCACACCACCACAAACCCGTTTATAGGGCGGGCCACATTCATCCATCATCTGAGGAAAGGATAAGAAACACAGAGAGAGAAAGAGAAAGTACATCCATGCCTGAGCCTGGATTCAAACCCAGGTCCTCCCCATCTGTAATCAGTTAAGCTAACCACTAGACAGGCTGAATTTTAATAAGTTTAAATATATATTCCTCGATGAGCGCTTATTTCGTTCACATGATACCAGACATATCGCAAAAGTGTTGTTGCCAAACATTAGATGAAACACTAGAGCTAACTGAAAAACTCAATGGCTTCTTGTCAAATAGAAATTTCGAGCTACTTCCTTGAAATTTAACAAAAAAATTATTTCTTGCTTTTTGAGGACTTATAAGAGGTTGAAATACATGTTAAGATCTAGTTTTGGCAATCGGTATGAATCACATTAACAACTCAGTTGTAAATTCACCTGGAATGAGTGGGCCATTACAGGTAAATAACTTACAATAAAATCTTGGTGAATGATTGGCTTACGTTAGTTTTTGATTAATACCTAATTTCTTTAATAGTCTTCTTTTTAGATAATGTCTTCCATTTAGTTTAAGAACCTGCTGAGAAATTTTCGCGGCATTTTTGATAGTTTATTTGTTGCCAATCTTCTTTTACTTAAGTTTATTAAAAAAACTTAATTTACAATTTTATTTGCTTCCATAATTCCATGCATGATCTGAATTACTATTTATTATTCATGCATCCATTTGTAGATCTCAGACATTTTCTTTTTTCTCCTCTTTTAAACAAAAGTTTTAGTTATTTATTTTTTACCTCTTTAAATATCCTCTGGATGAGATAAAAATGTCCAATTCCTCTACTGATGGGGGAAAAAGCCAAAATATAAACAAAAAAAAAAAAAAAAAAAAAAGAAGAAGAAGAAGAAAAAGAAATTCACTAGAAAGGAAGAACACACAGTTAGTGAGTGTGTTGTGTAAAATGGAAGCGAGGCTCGCATATGTCATTTGACAATACCAGTGTTTCTTCTTGACACGACTCACTCTCGCTTGACAGGCGGTTCTGTCATTGACTGGCTACAATGACAGTGTGATTTGGCGACATTTCGCCAACATTTTAAATCGAACATCCAAGATTTTCAGTCTTTTGTAATTGTTTGATTTTGTCAATAAATGGTAACTATAATTAATTCACGTAAGTACATACCGTATTGAAGAAATAATAATAATAATTATTATATTTTATGATAATTAATCATTATATTTTAATAATGGTAAATGTTCTTTATTATAATTAAAATAGATTGCTTTTGAATACAGGTAGAAAGAAATTTTAATTCTTAAGTTATAAAACTAAAACTGAAGCAGTCTATTGGTTCTGGTGGTACTGTTCAATGGTTTTAGTACAGGCGAGCTAATTCGAGAAGGAATTTTGTTTTTATTAAAAATGCAAAGACACTTTTAGATCAATTTGATCCTACTGCGCTATTTTACTGGACAAGACAACAGCATTAAAATCTTTTTATAATTTTTACAATCTGTATTCAAAATTTGCTTATCAATTTCTTCCAAATGATTTCTCGTTTAAAATCTTAAAATCCACATTTAAAAGCAAACAACTATTTTCAGTTTATAAAAAACCTCCAGAGTAATATAATTTTCTGGATAAATTTCATAAGCATGGAAGATTTAATATATTTGATGCTGAATCTTCATGAATTGAGGTTTTGGAGAGCTGATATTTTAAATAACCTAATGTTTGGATAATGTTTTGGAGCTAAATGACAAAATTTTCTAATTTAAAAGTGGCACTTTTGTAATTCTGACGTTGACAAAAAAATAGTTATAAGGCCTCAATAAATAGATCAGAATATGACTTGACCAAGTCATATTAGAGTCAAAATTATTAAAAATAACTCGAGAGCCCTTACTTATGAACTTTGAAGATTGATTTGATTTTATCATTTTATGATTACATTTTGCACATGAGAGCTTATTCAAAAGAGATTTATAGCTTAATTTAGAATCCAAACCACTGTGCAAATATCCATGCAAGATATCACAGTCGAGCGATGAACTAAAATATCATCGATGATAAATGATATCATTGATATTTAATGATAAAATCGGTATTTTAGTTCTAAAAAATAAATTGAAGAACCAAAAACTCAACCAAATATGAGTAAAAGATGTGAAAATTAAATCCAAGCAAATTAACCAAAATTTAAAAAACAATTTAAAAACAAATTTTTTAATGAAATCAGAGTTTAAAAAATAGAAAAAAAAATTTCAGAGTTTTATTTAAATAATTTTGAGCCTAAAATCTATGTTTGATTAACAATTTCAATTATTTTTATGCTTAATGTTAATATTGCATATTGTTATACATATTGTCATATACATATTGTTAATAAATTAAATACGAATTTGTAATTTAATTTACCTTAAAATATAACAATTTAAACCATTACTAGTTTTTAGTATATTTTCCAATTTTATAAATTTATTTCACACTTGCAATAATTTTTAACGGCATAAAAATAACTTAAAATTATTAAAATGTAACTATTATTCCTTTAAGCAAAAGTACAATAAATGATTCAAAATGTATCAATTACATTTTATACTATTTATTTTAGCATAGGAATAACACTTCCATATTAATCTTAGAAATATTATTCTAATAATAATGACTTTTACAATTTCATCTCCGAATCTCGTATTTACTTTTTATATCATACAATTCTCTCGAATTAAGTTCCATTAAATCTATTTATTTTAACGAATCAGTTTTTCTCTTATTAATTTTAGTATTACAGTTAAAATAATATTTACCGTCTGACATTATTCCGAGAAAACCAAACATTGGCGATGACCGTTGGCGACGTATCCGGATAGCCAATAGGAAAAAAAAAAATGAATCAGGGAGACGCGGAAGAGATGCACTTCTCCAGATTCTTTTTCCCTCCCCCCTTCCCATTTATATTACCATTTTTTTCCACTCCTCATTCTATTTTGTCTGCAACTCTCATTCATTCTATCTAACAGTGAGATTTTTCCCTTTTTTTTCTATATTATTCCCTTCCCATTGTTCTCTTGTAGCTATCTTTGGTTTAGCTTCTTCACTTTTTGTCTTCCTACTTTTTTTTTCCTTTATTTTATCGTCTGCTTTTTTTATTTCACTTCTTTTCCTTTTCTATCTTCTTATTTGTGACGCGCAGCATATAGAGGGGACAGAGAAATCAGGCAACTCAGCGATATTTTCTTGACCCGCGCGGATTGCTATTGGATCATACTGTTTTTGTTCTTTTTTTTTCTTTTTCCCACCTTCTTTTTGCTGTCGTATCTTTGTTTGTTTGTCTTCTTCCCTGTTTGGACGCATATTTTCCCCCCGTCTTTTTATCTTCGTCCCTTACTTAAAAGAGATGTAAGATTTCCGTATGACGCTAATGCTCTTATAGTTCATTCACATTGGTTAACGGGAGCAAAAAGTAAAAAAAAAAAAGCTTTTTTTTTTTCAATAAAGGCATAATCTATACCGTTAGTTTATGCAGCCATCTTTTACAAATAGATGATTATTTTTTGGGTTAATTAGTCAATTAATAAGTCAGTATTTGATTTGTCATTAAAATCGGTACTTTGTCAAATTCATAATAATTTTCTGTGTTGAAAAAAGGTAAGAGATTTTTTTTTTCCTCAAAGGATGTCACATGATGACATCTTTCAAAGATAAGTAGCGAGAGATTTTATTAAATTTTATAAAGATGTCACATATAAGGAAGCAAGATTTCTTTTTAAGTAAAATATAAATTTACATACCATTAACTATTAAGATATTCAGATTCTGGGATTTGGTTTTAAAATATATATAGGTATGTTATTTACATATAAAATTAAGCCTATTTTCTTTCTGCAGAGATTTTAAAATGTATTTAAAATATAATACTATATTCTCAAAGTTTTATATTTGAACTATATTTTAATCAAATCCAATAACAGAGCAAAGTATAGACGATGGACTACAAATTTAATGTCATTGTAAGGGGTTTGATTATCCAACTCATCTTTTTACTTAGGAGAATTTTTAACTAATAGCAAGCGCTATTTGAAATAAGGAACTTTCCCAAGCACGCACCTCGATGCTACAAGCAACCAGAAATGCAAAGCTTATCTCCCATTGTTGAAACATTTTTTAAATATCACAATGGTGTTGGATCAATTAAAATTGTGTATGATGCAAAATCG
This sequence comes from Latrodectus geometricus, assembly GCA_026290005.1. Taxonomy (NCBI): domain Eukaryota; kingdom Metazoa; phylum Arthropoda; class Arachnida; order Araneae; family Theridiidae; genus Latrodectus; species Latrodectus geometricus. The sequence goes on from JAPDSC010072187.1 coordinate 9,187, forward strand.
AGAAAAATTAATAAAATTCAATTTCTTCACAAATCTCAAAACAACACTCTAACTTACGAAGAGTTTTGAAACACTGCTCAAATAAAAGATGGTCTAACCAGATTTTTATTAGCATCAGCAGGTGTTTATGAATACTTGAATCAATAAAAATTATATTAAATAATGAAAAGGTATCTTATGCTAATAAGGCCAAGACTAATCTTAAACCAAACAAATCTTGTGATGGACATAAATAATCCTTTCTCTGGTGTTAAGAACCGCTCGTTCGACAGATGCTTATATGTGGCAATTCTAATTCAATAAATAAATTTGGGAATCTCATTCTTTGAAAACACTACTAAGGTCAAATCTTGTTTTTGGTTTAACAGTTTGGAGGTTCAAATCCTATCTTAGACATATGTATTTGTAGTAGTTCGGAATCCACTTCAAACTGTAGGATACGTTCTAATAAGGCCATAGTTAGGTGTGTTGTTGTTGTCGTGTGCCAGCCAGGCTAACAATATGGGGTGCGCTGCTCCACTTTTCCAACTGAACCATATTTGGTGAGGAGTCCGACTTCATGAGTACACACATGCCATAGGTACCCGTTTATACGGTAGGCAACCATTCACACACAAATAAAGGACAAAGACAAGAAAGAGAGAGAAAGTACATCCATGCCCGAGCCAGGATTCGAACCCAGGTCCCACCCATCTGTAGTCAGGTACGCTAACCACTAGACAGGTTGGGCGGCAGTTAGGTGAGTAAAAAGTGTAATACTGCTACTGCATTCACAGAACTAAGTGACAACAAACCAAACCAAAGCAAGCTGACAATCCAACCTAAAATACGTTGAACTGAACGCCAATTTATTAATCATGCTTTGATCTAATCGCATGTTGATAACAGATGATTATAAGCTGTAATTGCTGATTATATTAAATAAATTAGACATTTACAAATAAACGGGTCTAAAAATAATAAATCATTACAAATATTTCGATTACTTCATAATATGAAATAATATTTCAATTTTGACAAAAAATTTAAAACATCTAACATAATCTTCGCTGCAAACATGTAAACAACATATCCCGAGACATAATTTTGATGAAATTCAAGATATTCTAGAAAAAAAGTGCTTTCCGATTTGTTATTTTTTAGCTCTCGTCATTTTACTTTAAAATATTTATTAAAAATAGAATAAAAAAATAATTTACATTTACAAGAGCATCAGCTATTCTAAACGCTTTCCATTATTTTTCAGCAACGGTGAGAAGTTTCGCACTTTATCCGCTTGTGAAAGATACATAATTTCTTGCGCAAACTTTTTTTTTATGCCCAAGAGATTTTCTTTGCAATCAATTTAAAACAGGTGGATTTAATAGAGGGTATAAAGCGTTTACGTTAAAGTTGAAAACTTGTATAGAGCTGATAGTCCCTGTTAAATAAATAATTTTAAAATCTAATTAAAATATTATATATATATATATATATATATATGGCCGAGCTAGAAATATTATAATGTAAATAAATAAATGCTTAGAAAATTTATAAGTATGGCATCAAATTCAGCGCAAAAGCAACTTAAATAGAATTACTAGAATATAAATATTCAAAGATTGTTTTATATTTGGAACGAATATAAATATTCAATAAATTATATGTATAATATGATAGAAAAAATAACAAAATTAAAAAACAAACTGGCTCAAATTTTAAAATTCGTTTGCAAGTTTCACTTCGTGTGTATATTTGCTTTATTAAAATAATCTTATCTAATTGCTTTAATATATATATATATATAACTAAATGAATGACAAGTAAATGCAGTTATTAATATTTAATATTGTTGTTTTCAAATGAGAATTGTTAAATATATTTAGAAAAGTTTAAAAACATTTAATTAAAAATCACATTGTAATTAAATGATAATATGCAAAAATAAAAGGTAATGGAAAATAAATTTAAAGTAAAAAAATTAATTACAATTTTATTTAGTGAATTAAGCTTTTTATACTTCAAAATAATGCCGTAATAATGTGTATTTAGAATAGTGTGATGTTCCCATTTATGAGTTATTAAAATATTTTATTGAAATATTTATTTTATAACTTCAATTTTTCCAGATTTCTTGAGATTCTCTTGATTTTGCACCTTAAATTATTTTATTCTAATTAGCAATAGTTAAAAATATTTTAATATTGCTTTATCAGATACATGCAAAAGCGTGTCCATGCTTGTAAATTTATTAAGAAATGTTCGATTTATAACGATATGTGTAAGTGTATAATGAATAATTTATTTTTAAAGTAAAAAAAAAAAAAAAAAAAAAAAAAAGCAAATGGGTAAATAAATGCTTAAAGGAAATGTTGTACAATATACGAAAATTTTATTTAACTATAATATATGTATATAAATGAACACATTTTTTGAAAAACTATTAGAATTCATACTTGACCTTATATTTTTCATTTACTTTCCAACAATGAAATCAATATTTTTAAGTAATAACGAAAATATTTTAAATCAAGCAACATAATGCATTCCAAACTATAAAAATACCCAATTTTAGCTATCTAAACTTCTTAGGAAAGTATTTAAGTTAGTTTAATGTTATACTCGGAATTTTTCCAACATAGTGGTCAGTTTTTATTATTAATTTTAATAAAAATTATTGGACGATCTTGTTACACTTGAATTCTTAGATTCTCAAAGATAATAATTTACCAAAAAGATATATTCGAAGTTAATTTAAGAGATTACTAGTTAAAATGTATTACATTTAAAAAAAATAAATTATAAATTAATGTAATGTAACTAATTTTGGGGCTCCTCACTCAAAGGGTTTCTTCAATAAATGGGTATTTCTCATTCAACCAATTATGTGTATCTCAAATAATGCCCTTCCCCCCTTTCTGATGGGAAAATGAAGGTTTATATATACTTAATGCAAACTGATTGGTTGTAATTTCTCTTGATATATTTTGTCTATTTTATATTTCAACCCAATCATTCAATTATTTATATGAAAACATATTAATTTTTACTGGTCTTTATTTGTGTGTTTGGTTAATTATAGACTTAATATATATTTAAATTTTAAAAACAAAATGTTTTTTAAATTTATTTATTTTTGAGTTGAAAAATAAGTATATAATTATAAGAAAGGCTTATAAAAATGTTATAGCAAGATGAAAGTAAAATTTAAATTAATAATATTAAATTAATATATTATAAGTTATTTTATTTATCGCGCATAGCTTTTTGGGGTATCATGTACCCTTACAGATTAGAGATTATAATGTCTGAGCTATATTTTTTATGTCTGAGCTGTAGCGACTTTATTTTTGTTTCGAAATTGCGAAATTGAATTATCCTATTAAAACCTTAAAGGCTTTTCATCGCTTTATAAAAACATCTATGAATTTATTTTTTGAGAATAAATAAATTCTTGAAGTATTAAGTTAAGAATTTTAATGAAAAGAAAACACAGTAAATAATTGGAAAAAATAATTCTTTTTAAAATTTTACTAGATATTTATTGCGTTTATTTCAGCCTGCTTATTTCTACCCATTAATGCTTCCCTTTTTGAAATCATAGTCATATTACAGTTGAATCTTTTGGATATGCCAATAACACTTTCATTATTGATCGATCTAGTATACAAGCCATAGCAATCTAATATATAACATATCTAGTATACAAACCAGAGAGCATGGGATTTGACTTCTTTCTCTCCAAATTTCAATAACACACCAGCCGAGAGATATTAGAGTCGAGAATATTTAACATGGGTAGATTTTCTTACCATGATGATCTACATCTGATTTAGCATACAGTCTGAAACCTTTTGGATACGTTAATAACACTTTTATTATTGATCGATCTAGTATACAAGCCAGAGACATCTAGTATGCAACATATCTTGTGTACAAACCAGAGAGATTGGGATTTGACTTCTCTCCAAATTTCAATATCCCACCAGCCGAGAGATACTACAACCGAGAATATTTAACATGGGTAGGTTTTCTTATCATAATGGTTTACATCTGGTTTAGCATACAGTCTTGAACCTTTTGGATATACTAATAACACTTTTATTATTAATATATCTAGTATACAAGCCAGATCCATCAAGTATGCAAAACAGAGAGCATGGGATTTGACTTCTTTCTCTCCAAATTTGAATAACACACCAGCCGAGATATACTATATCCGAGGATATTTAACATGGATAAGTTTTCTTGTCATGATGATCTACATCTGATTTATCATGAAGTCTTAAACCTTTGGGTATACTAATAACACTCTTATTTTTCATCGATTGAGAATACAAGCCAGAGAAATCTAGTATACAACATATCTTGTATACAAACCAGAGATCATAGGTTTTGACTTCTTTCTCTGCAAACTTCTGTGCCACACCAATGGAAAAATACTAGAAATCAGAATATGTTACATGGGTAGGTTCTAACACTTATCCTTACACTTTTGCATTGACATATCTAGTATACAAAACCAAACATGTTTAGTTTAGTATATTGCATAAAGTTTTAGTGGATTTTATTCCATGCAATTTTAAATATTCCTGAAATAGTTATACATTAGGCTAATTGAAATTTAAACAATTATTGAAGGTAGTAAGTTAGATATTACTCAAGACATTCTCTGAAATTTTGTGAGAAGACCAGTAAACATTAAAGGCTCTGGAAGATTTAATATCTGTGTTAGTGAAAAGAGGACACTTGTTCAGATGTGGATCTCATCAGCTGAATTAGCTTAAAATTATATGGTGATCGGGTGTATCTGATAACTTCGATTGATGGAAACTGTTAGTTGGAATATCCCATTAAACAGCAACTAGTTTGCTAAAATTATTGACTTGCAAACAACAAGAGCATATTGACTTCTGTAAATGTCTAGTATTTTCCGAAATTAACAAAAATCACTTAAAAAGAACGGTTCTGAAGATGTTAAAAAATTTTTCTATCAACTGCTTTGTCAAACACATCCACTTTGAGTTTTCGTAAAATCAGAATTAAATCCGCTTCGATTAATAAGAAAAAAGTATCCTGAAACATCGCATTAATCTCGAAAATTATGTCTCACCAATAACAAGAGCTTTTGTTCTTTGTTTGTGATAAATTCTACATACTTTCCCAAGGCCATAAAAGGCATCAGCCCCTGAAGATGGTAAAAGTGCTTTACATCAATTGCATTCTCATACACATGAATTAAAAAGATTTCTTCCAATACCATCCACGCTCTGAATTTTCATAAAAGCAGAATTGAATCTGCTTCGATTTGTAAAAAACTAGTATCCTAAAACATCACATTAATCAAAAACCAATTTGCCGAAATTTATGTCTCACAAACAATAAAAACACAATGGTTTTGATAAATGTCACATACTTTTCCAAGGCCAAAAAAAGCATCAGTTCTTGAAGATGGTAAAAGTGTTTTACATCAATTGCATTTTCATACACATGAATTAAAAAGATTTCTTCCAAAAGTATCCACTCTCTGAGTTTTCAAAAGAGCAGAATTGAATGTACTTCAGTTTGTAAAATTAAATAGCTGGAAACATCCCATTAATCAACAACTAGTTTGACGAAATTTATGTCTCACAAATAACAAGAACACAATGGTTCCAATAAATGTCACATATTTTTCCATGGCCATAAAAAGCATCAGTTCCTGAAGATGGTAAAAGAATTTTGCTTCAATTGCATTGTCAAACGCATGAATATGGATGATTTCTTCCACTATCAGAGCTAGAATCGACTTTGAATTTTCGTAAAACAAGAATTGAATCAGTTTCTGTTTTAAAAAATAAGTATCCTAAAACATCGCATTAATCAACAACCAATATGCCGAAATTTATGCCTCATAAACAACAAGAACGAAATGGTTCCGATAAATGTCATGTACTTTTCCAAAGCCAATAAAAAGCATCATTTCCTGAAGATGGTAAAATTGTCTTATATCAATTACTTTGTCAGGCACACGCATTTGAAAGATTTCTGTTCCATTATCAGAATTAGTGTCCGCTTCGAGTCTTAAGTACTTCTTTGGAATTTACGAACAAGGTTCCTAATATTTAAGCAGACAAAACATCCGCTGTTCCATCGAGATTCTCAGCACTCGAAGATCTATCTCCAGCAATTGAAGGCCCATGTTCTGAAGTTGGGGGCTGATAACCCCAGACACATCCGGGGGACGAAAAGATAAGCAAATTGTCACTGGATGTTCGTTCTGTGCTCTTGAGAAGAGATTATTTTTTTGTCATGACGTATTATAGAAGGACGATGTAGGTTGGTTGGCGTATTTCTGGAGGCGACCAGAGTGAGGGATGGACGTACGAATTTAAACTGCTCTTAATGCATTCTCCCATTCTCGGAACTCAAAGATAAGGTGCCATATGGAATTCGAGATATATTAATATTGGTTCCATGTGTCTTAAAATTGCTCGAAGGAAATGTAGACATTAATCTTAGTCAGAGTGATTAAATATTATCAAGAAAGATAATTTTGATGTTTTCTTGAGAAACACGGAGAAATCACGATTTTTTTAAGAAGCTTTAGTGACATCATATAATTGTTAAGTGCTTTATAACATTGCCATATAATATAAATGTAATTAATTTTTATTCAATTCGCTTATTAATTTATTTAATTCTCTTATTGATTAATTATTCAGCTATTGTTTCGGAAGATGGTCTTTTCAAAAATGACTTGATGGCCGATGAACAATAAACTTTCGTAGAGTTTAATATTCCACCCCTGGTATATTGTGGAAATTTGGATCTCAACTCAGGTGTAAACTCATCTTTAACAGTGCTTTAAAATTACGAGATAATTGTCTTGGTTTAATGGCTCCAATTAACAAAAGGTAAAACTTAATTTGGGCCATTATAACTTAGAAATTCATTGTTCTTATAATAGGAAGGCAACAGGTAGCTTACTGAGGTAAAAATAATCGTGCTGAAAAGGCTTTTGCACGTTGAAATTTACCATGGCTTAATATTACCATGCTTGTGTGGATAAAATGAACATTAGGTCGCCATCTGAAATGTCGACTTCGTCTCTGTTTACAATTGTTCACAATTATGCGACGGTTAGCTGTTCTTTGCGGATTCACCCAGCAAAAATATTTGTCTGAACTGGATCTAAATAACTTAACAATAGCCAAAACTTCATTTCATTTGATGGCTAATTATATAAAGTTACTGCATGTGACAGTACATGACTCAAATTCTGATTTAGAAATTGAGTTTCTCGCATGCACATAATGCAAGATTCTGACATAGCTTCAGAAAAAAAGTCTGTTCATTTTAAATTTTACATCTCGCACCATTATGTGTTAAAATAATTAATAGGGGTTTAAAAATATTTCATACTTTCCACATAATGCAGCTAAAATTTGGTAAATTCATAATTTTGCTCTCGTTTTAATACATACACATGGAGAAATTATTTTTTTATTTACAAATATTTTAATGCGATAATATCAATTAAAATTCATTTAAAACAATTATTCGATTCCGTGGCTGTATAATCCTTTTGGTTCATTTTTAAATATGGTGAATTTTTTTGAGGGATTTTACTGTTCTTCCAGTAACTTAGATTTTTTATTACGTCAAAAATGAATAAATACTAAAATTATTTACTTTGCTAAGGCAACCCTTGATTGTATGTAACAATTATGTCAGTTTGCGACATTTTTAATCACCAAATTTTAAAATACACCAAAAGTATTATACGGTAGTAGTGTGCCAATTATTCTTACAGTAACTTTCTGTTTTTCAATCAGAAACTTACAGGTCTTCGATTTCTTATCATTAATTCATAAAATATATTAGTACAAAAATGAAACTTGGATATGAAACAAATTAATTTTATTTACATATAGCGTCTTATATTTAACTCTTAAAAAAAAGAGTCTGTGAGTCAAAGCAATATTTCGACGAAAAAGTCAGTGAACATTTAGTTCTCTTGCAACTCTTGGCTTTATTTGGCTCAAAGTTTGTGTCTCTACAGTTCACCAATTTGTTGGTTCCATTTTTGTGGATGTGGATGCTCATAGTGGCCAGACTCGTCGATTTAAATGTATTTGGGCGTCTTGTTAATAATATTATTTTAGAGTTATAAACAAGCCTATTATCATCAATATATTTTATTAAATTTGAAGATACAAGCACTTATTATAAGCAGAATTATTGCACGAGAAAAATTTAAAAAAAATAATAACTAAGAAAACCTTTAAATAGTCCTTTTGCCAATTTTAACTAACCGTAAAGTGGATGTTATGATTTATTGATTGCTTGCATAAACAATCAAATATTGAAATTTAATGTCCTTTACATACTACATGAAATAAATTTATCTTTACCTAATGATCAATAAGTATTTATTTTTTTAATAGTGGTATCAGGAAAGACAAATCTCCAATAATATATAAAATAACCCATCCCACTAAGATATTGACCAACACTGTTTTTCCAATTGTTCACTGAAGAGCTCATCCCACTGACAAATTGACTAGTTTTTGATTAGTGGACAAAATTGTATATTCAACATTATTGGTGAAAACGAATATTTGCTTAACTCACAGACCAACTATAAGTAAAATAAAGTGACGTACACATGATCTCAACTGTAACAAAAGGAACAACCACTTTATGGTTAATAATCATTTCCAATGATGATTAATAATCATATTTAATATACATTTACATTAAAAAGGTAAAAAATATTTGAAAATATTGGCTTCAAATAGATTTTTTTTTATCAAGTAATGTTATTGAAATTCGGATAAAGCATGCTTCAACAAGGATTGCTTGGTTCAGAAGCGTCATCACTGGCAAAATCTCTAGTTTTTTGACATGTACCACCATCTTCTTCTTGGTTGGTAATCAAAAAAAATGCTTCCAACCCTCAACTTTTCCTTTTTTCCCAGCATTCCAAAGGCAGAAGCTGAGAAAAGTTGACACATCGCTCGCGTTTCCGACCGCAGAGGTCGACATATTTATGTAACGCTTTTCCTCTCTCCCCCACCATGTGGCGCTGGGTATCGCGTTTCTGGCGATAATGGCTGCGATAATTGTCGGACTTTGTGACGAAAAAAAGCTGCGCGCAACTGAAACTTTACGACATCATTTCTAGAAAAACGGATAGAGGGAATTTTTTTTTTCACCCCTCATTGAAGGATGGATGGGCGTTTGTTGAAACGATTTCGAAGCTGGCAGGACCGTTTCCGACAGGGATCCCTTCTTCGTGTTTCCTGTCGGACGAAAAGGGAAAATTGAGATGTTATGTCAGGCAGTGTTATGACTTACTTCCATCATTTTTATCTCGAGTTTCGGTCTGTGCTTTTGAAGCCAAGCCGACGTCGCTCTCTAAAGAGAGGTCGAAACAGCAATATGTGCTTTTTATTTTTTTTTTAAGAAAGCAAATGACGTGCAAACAAATCAAAGATATATAAAAGCGAACAGGAAATAGAAATTTGTACAAACTGCCATAATTATCTCTGTTATCATGTCATAGATTTTTGTCATTTTTGTGATGGAAGAAATCCTTTTCAAATCTTATCAAATTTAGAAGAAGTTGCAGATAATTTTTATCTCTAACGGTAACTTCAGTTCTAATTTTTCGAACTAAAATTCAATCTTATTAATGTCTTCTAGAATAAATCCGTTCTTTTATTTAGAATTTCTCTCTTTTCCTTCTTGTATGTGTTTCATGAATTTACAAGCTTTGCAAATATTATTTACCACTAAAATAAAATCTCAAACTTAAATCTCAATTTTTCATGGATTTAAAAATATATACAGATGCTTATTTTGGTTTTATATTTGTCCCACAAACACATGTATTTACTTATATTATTGTACAATTCTATATAAATTTATTTTTCCTGTTTACTGCCTGCAAAATCTGCGATGTCATTCTATGTTTTTTTTTAATTACAAATTAAATCATATGAACGTTTCCCAGAATAAATAAGTTTAAATCACTTTTCAACATACTTTTTTTCATTCTTATTTACATTTCCCCCACAAATTAACGAATTTGTTAAATATATTCACATCTTTGACAATTTTCAGTGTTATTCCAAATTTTTATAAATCATGTAAAAGTCCTATACCGCTATGTATGTGTATGTATGTATTTTCCTCGGGTTCATTATCATTAAAAATAAATAATTTCTTCTAATGGAGGGCACACTTGAGTAATTAACCTATTTGCCGCAACAAGGCTAGAAACTGCTACTCATTTTATCGTTATCTGGTGGACACCTGTGAACCAAGTCACGGAGGTACAAGTAGCATCTCCCACACCACACCACCACAAACTCATTTATAGGGCGGGCCACATTCATCCGAGGGAATGACAAGAAACACAGAGAGAGAAAGTACATCCATGCCCGAGATTTGAACCCAGGTCCTCCCCATCCGTAGTCAGGTACTCTAACCACCAGACAGGGTGGGCGGCATAATTTCTTCTTAATTTTATTATTATGAAATCAATTGAAGAGTATTCTCTAAATAAGTTTTGATCAAATTATATATATATTTTATTTTGTCGAGTGCCAGCCGATATATTTTTTTAAATTTATATATGTATATATTTTTTTTGTAGACTGGCAGTATGGGTGCGCTGCTCCATTATTTCAACTGAACCGCAATTGGGTGTGGAGTCCGACTTCCTCAGTACACATATACCAACATACCATAGGTACCCATTATATAGGTACTACGGTTAAGTAATCATTCATACAAGGAAAGGACAAAGACAGGAGAGAGAGAAAGAGAAAGTACATCCATGCCTGAACTGGGATTCAAACCCAAACTTCCCTATCTGCAGTCAGGCAAGCTGATCACTAGACAGAGTAAAAGCGGCATCAAATTATATATGCAATAAATAAAATGATCAAAAATTATTCAGACTGTTCATTTGAGAAATACCAAAATGAGTGCGTTTTTTTCCAATTCTCAAATTTATAATTTCACATTTACCTAGCATATAAATTTTAAGGTATTTAAATTCTTTATTCTTGTATTACTCATACATGTGTAAGTCTAATAAAAGTATTTATTCCTTTATAATAACGCTTAATGTTAATTAGAATGATATATTAAAATGTTAGAATCTGGAAATCGTAAATTCTCTCTATTTCGAATTCCAATTTGCACTTTGACTTTTGTTAAAAAAAATTTTCAATTTATCAATTTCTCAGTTTTTTTTTCCTCAATTTCTCATTTTTTTTTTTTGTTGTTGTTGTTAATTTAGTAATCAGTTATTTTTTTTATGTATATAATTTAAAGTTAAAAAAAATTGTAAATTTATAATATTTTAAAAATAATTTAACTGTAGAAATTATAAATTCAGAACTATTTTGTTAAACGTTATAGGAATTAATATACGAGAAGATTGCTTAGGAAAAAATGATGATTATACAGTTGGGGATTTAAACGAATATACTTGGAAACTTTAAATGAGAATTAAAAATCCTATTTAGGAAAATATTTTTTATCAGATATTTCATTGATGTTTTATTAAATTTTAAAAATCAAGTGAAAAAAAAAAACAGTGTGAAAATTATATTGACAAGAGATCTCAAATTCATATCTAAACTCGACCAAAAATTGGTAAGTAAACGTTTTGAGTTGTTTCGTATACATAAAAAAAATTATCGCTGTTTTTGGATTTAATGTTTACAACTGCAAATGTAAATTCTGTTTAAGATTCCGTTTTAATAAGATTCTCGATTCCGCTAGAAGGATTTAGATTTATTCCATTATGGTGATACTACCATGATCTCTAGGGTTTTGGTAAGAGCTTAGGAAAAAAGGGGGGCTTATCATTAAAATTAATGGATATTTTCATACTCTCGCACCCATTAGAACATTCTAGATATCAACATAAAACAACTTTCAGCGGAAACGGTGTCCCGCTAAGCCTAGTTTCTACGCACGCACTCGCTAAATGAATTAGAACAAAATTTGATATTCTGATTATGGAAAAAAAGAAGAAAAAGAAGATGAAAAAGAAAAAAAGAAATGTCGCACGAAAAGCGGAATAATTAGATTTAACCTCCAAGGAAAAGACAGCGTTAAAAAAAACTGGAAAAAAATGTAATTCGACGATTTTGTTACTCAGGTCGATTTAATTTTCCAGAGAATAAAAATCGTTTTACCAAAGGCAAGAAATTCCAGAAAGAAGGAGGGAAAAAAATGAGAATAAGAAATGGAAAAGAATAGGTCAACTTATTAAAGACGTTTCAGTAGCTCCGATTTAAATAAAAATTTTCACTCATGCATGGTATATTAAGAGTGTTAGAGGTAGGAAAGGTATTGAAGTGGTGTTTTATTTATTGTGAAAAAGAGAAAAATATTTAATTTGATCGCCAAATTTGGCGGGAGTTATTTTGTTTTAGTTTATTATAACACGTTTGAGCTTTTTATTTCGTCTTATAAGAAATTAAATATAATGTTAATTCAAGTTAAAACGCACAATTTTAGTATCATAGGAAAAAAATATTTAATTTGTAATTATTAAAAATTGAATAAATAAATTAAAAATTTGTAAAATATTTAATTTAATAGTCTTATATAGATTAAGTGCATGATTTGGGATTTTTTAGAAATTGAGTTCGAGATTATGGAATGAAAGAGTTTTAAGCACATGAAAAAACAAAATTTTAATAACTGTTACAATTCTTATTTTTTTAAAAAAAAATTTCGATATTTATTTAATGCAGTTTTAATAATGTAATTCAAAATACATCATTTTAATCACGTGATTAAATAAAATCATTATTTTAGTTATACATATAATACCATTATCTTAATTACATGTTCACTACAATTACATGTACATTATCTTAATTATGTGTGTTCAGTTTTTATTCAAAAAAAAAAAAAAAAAAAAAACAATTCATTTCACATTCATAAATATGAACATTTTTTATTCCTCAGTTTAATCTTATCATGTTTATTTTAAGTAAATTAAGAGTTAGCATTTTTTGCTACAATTTTGTATGAGATGTGTTGATATGTTTGTAGCTCTAGAATTATTTTCTACATGTGAAAGCAAATTCGATCTGCATCTATAGTCTAAAGTGGATCTCGGATTCCTAGAAACTTCCACACTCTCTATTGGTTGGAATCGAGCTTTTAAACGTAAGACTGAAACGTGCCACAGTCGCTATTAGTGAACACGACGGATTTTTGATTAAGCCGGGATTCGAGCTCACTACCTTTCCGATGACGTGAACAACGTCCTTACCAACCGGCCACCGTGGCCTTTTTGCTTTTAGTATATGACGTCACTGTCGCTTTTAGCATATATGATTATACATAGAACGAGTTCTATAGTTTAAAGTAGACACTGTACCATGACAGACAGGATATGTAGATAGATCTGAATCGGTATTCGAATCTATGAATTGCTTTAATAATGAACAAATTGGTTGCCAAGCGTATAAATGAGTAGTCAATATTTTGGCTTGAAATTCAATAAGTTGTGGGTACGATTCTCGAGAAAGCATGGTTTGCTTACATTGGTTTACCTTTTGACTGACCATTAAATTAGCTCTTGTTTGCAAAACAGTGACTCTAGCATTTAAAAGGGAAACCATCAATCAATCAATCGTTGTCTGATTGATTGTTAAGCATTGTGCAGTGACAAACTTTGTGAAACATCACTGAGTTTTAGAATGTACTCAAAGAGTATTCACTGAGTAAATAATCAATGCATCTAAGAGTTCCAAAGGAATAGAATGAATAAAAAATAATTTTTTTAAAATAAAATAATTTTAGCTGAAAAATAAATCTACTAATCAAATGAATCGATTTATTGCTAATCTTCCAAAAATCGGCGGTGTGACTTCTAATTTTTTAAATAATATTGACTAGTATTTTATATGTTTATATAAAAGTCCTTATTCTTTTCCAAAAGAAAAAAAATCACATTTCTTTAATCCATTTTTCAAGTTATATTAATTTAAGGCAAAAAAAAAAATAATAATAAATAAATAATAAAATGTTACAAAAGGCGAAAGAAAACGGTAATCTCGGACTTATATCAATTAATTAAAGGTACAAAAAGTGACACTGAGACACAAAAATAATTTTTTTTTTCTTTTCTTCTGCAAAATTTTTCCATTTTTCTAGAAATAAAGATTCGATTCTTCAACCTTAAGGCTGTTCCTGGGATCAAATAGAATAAATTTATTTTCTTCGATTGTTCTTTTTTTCTTCTTTTTTTCCTTTTCTCTAACACAAAAGTATCTTTCTTTTCTTATTTAAAAGAATGCGACATATTTCGTAATATCTTCTTCTTCCGATGAGTAATTATATTAGTTCACTCAATGTGCAAAATATTTGCTCATTTTTTTTTTATTTCAAATATCTAATTTCTGAAAAGATTCTGGAATAAAAGGGGAAAAAAATCGGAGGACAGCCCCGAGGAACAGAAATGAATGTAACTTTTGGAGAGAGGAAAAGAGGAGAAGGAGACAGAAACTAAATATGACTTAAAAATTATAAAAATTTTACGAGAAAGAAAAATATTCTCCTTTTTATAAAATCAAAAGACAAAGTATGGAATGAAAAATGGAAGTTATTGATAAATTCAGGTGAGTATTACAGTAAAATTTGCTTCAATGTTGGTTAATAATATAATACATGAGAGGGACGTATAACATTTTTGATAATACGATGCATAAATACATTTACATTTAGGATGGCAAGGGAGCTTGGTTTCCATAGTTTACAACTTCGAATGTTCTAGAATATAATAAAGAGAAGTTTAATTTGATATATTAAATACATTTCGCTTTGGTGGAAAAATATTCAAACATTTAGTGTATAGCAAACAGTTGTAATCTTTATATTTTGTTCTTTTTTCTAAGTTTTACAATAAATTCAGATAAAATAAATGGCTATCATAAGCTGCTCTCGAGTCGATTGCGTACTGTACCGGATAACTTCTTACATAAAAACAGATGACGCATTAAATTCATCATGGCTTACTGATAGGAGACCACACTTCAGAGCAAAAGGACCTAGGTTTGATCCTAGCAGTTGTTGAACAACGTGAGAAGGAGGCTTTAATTACACAGTCGAATTCCCTTAGTCCATACCAGTTATGAACTGATTGTTAGACGCCAGCCAAAACGGCCATACCGGACTGTGGCCCTGTTAGTCGCGCGGGTGAGGCATTCCACTTGAAGGCCTTGACGCTGGTCTGGACCGAGCCAGACTGCTTAGCCGTAACCAATCTCGATGCAGTACCACACCCGCTTTGGACCCCAAACCGAAGGGCTCTGTCCTCAGGGCCAATCCTTGTCCCGAAGTTACAGATCGAACTTGCCGACTAACCTTATCTACATTGTTCTATCGGCTAGAGGCTAAAGGAGATGAATGTTGCTCTTATACATTCTACTTGCAATTTGTTAGGGTAAATGCTTTGATTTTTTCCAGGTTTCTTCCATTAGACACTTGAATACGGATTACCATGGAATGTTCTCCAGCGGTGGTATTAGGGTACCGCGGTGGGTATTAATATGCCTCACAACAGTTCACAGGCTGCCTACCTATAGATGTCAAAGGACTAATAAAAATAATACCTGTTGCTTAGATGTAGGATTACGTTGCTCGGAATGGAAGGTCCCGGGTCCAATTCCAACCACTATTGAACAATAATAGGTGAATGTCTACTGAACAATAATAGGTGAGGTAAATGTTAACTTAATATAACTTCAAGGCAAATGTTAGCGTACTATTAAATTCAGGCAAAGTCTATGGTCCGAATTATAGCCTTTGTCTAGAGGTACTATTGTGATCTTCAGAAAGGAAGGTTCTGGATTCAACCCCAAACACTGTTGAAGAGCAAGAAATGGCCATATGGTTTTTGCATACGCGTTTATTGAAGTGAATGCTTGAAAGTTTTCAGGATTTTCTCTTGAGAGAAATGAATGTGTACAACTATCTATAAAATGATTTCCAGAGAGGTAGTACGTGATGGAGGATTAAACGTATACCAAAATGATTTTCACTGTTGAACTATTCATGTAGTGTCAAAACTGTCAATATATAGATTTGATAAGCTGAAATTTGAATCCAAAGTTAAGAACACTGTTGTCGATTGACATTAAAACCCTTTCTTTTTAATACCTTCAACCATTTATTTATTGAGCTAGTTTCCTCTTGTCATTTAATTGACATAATTTGTCACTCTGCCAAGTAATAAGGTTAACAGAAGAGTCTGCTTTCTTTTTTACAGAGGATTTCTCTTATGATTAAATTATAAATGAAACTGGGCCGCGGTTGCCTGGTTGTTCTCGTTACCGGAAGGTTGTGAGCTCGAATCCCGGCTTAGTGAAAGATCCGTCCATGTTCACTAATTGGCAACTGGGGCACGTAAAATATGTCGAGTCACAATGTCCTCCATGTTCCCATTCCAAATTAATATCTCTGGAGATGGTTGGAGCCAGCTAAAGGTCTTCTCTGGCTTCAATCTCTAAATTGGAAGACATAGATAGTGCTGCCATCTATGAGCCCCTGTCGTACTTCCACTATGGTATGAGGGTGTTGTTTCAAAAACGGAAGACACTCTTTCTGACTTCATTCCCCCAGTCCCTGACAAGCGGGCTTGGCTTCGTCAAGTTTTATAAGTAACAACAACAACATACATGAAGCTTATTAAATTTTGTGTGTTTATTAAAATATTATACTATTGATAAATATATTATATTCTATAAATCTGTTCACAAAAAAGCAATAAAATTTAAGACAAAATATACTTTTGAAGAGAAAGTTAAAAATATAATTTTTAGAAAAATGTTGATAATATTGCCGTCAAAACTTGTTTCTCTGAATTTTTACACATGCTGTTTGTTTTGTTTTTAAATCACATGGGAAAGCCCTGTAATTATCTCTTAATGATAATTCCTTGGAAGAACATAGAAAAAAAGTTATCCCAGTGTCATTTGTGACTTCATCCGAAAAAAAATACTTGATCGCCATGACTCATTAATTAGCAGTACAAGAAAACAGTGAATTATTCTGGGTTTTCTTAGATTTTAGGATAATAACATGAGTAAGTTTCTAACTTCGTTGAAAACTTATGATTTAAAAAAACTTACCATAAAAAATTTTTTTAAGAAATTTTGTCTTTTAAATATTTTTTTAATTTTTTTGTGTGATGCAAACTTTTTAAAGTTGAATAAAAGCTATCTATAGATATAATTTATTGTATTATTGATTCTATAAAAAAAGCTGACGAAATCTCAGATTATTAAAATTACTTCATATATTAGATTTAGTCAAACATACGATACTCTTATTGTTTTAAAATCTAGATAAGTAAGGAAATATTTCCCATCATTCAGTTCCATCGAAGAAAATGTCTATTACTTA
The DNA here is from genome assembly GCA_026290005.1 of Latrodectus geometricus. Taxonomy (NCBI): domain Eukaryota; kingdom Metazoa; phylum Arthropoda; class Arachnida; order Araneae; family Theridiidae; genus Latrodectus; species Latrodectus geometricus. Next base: position 26,596 of record JAPDSC010072187.1, read on the forward strand.
ATAAACTATCTTTTAAAGAATTGTTTAAACTTAAAAGCAAAAGAATTAGTGAATGGTAATTTTACTTAGACGCAAGGTTTTGTGTTGAAAATGTTTCTAGAAGGAGAATAAATGAAAGTTTTTTCAATTCACCTTTAGCTACCTTTTTACTGTGTCTGAATGCGCTGTGTCTAGCGAATAACCTAAATATTTGATTGGTAAGAAGCTGAGTATTCATAATTTTGAACTATTACTCGGAGACGAGGTCGATACCTGAGCTGGTTCATTCTCTCCTATTATTTAATTTCAATACCTCACTTACAGAGAAACATTATTCACTAGGGATATATAACGCGTACAGAATATTTTAACACAGAAGTCTGAAAGTATTCAGCATTAAATATTATACTTTCCCGATCCTAAGACTAACTGTATTTTCCATTCTATTATTCAGCCCTATTACTAATGATAATGTAGAAATGAAGATGAAAGTATATTAAATAGCATAAAATGAAAAGTAAATTGAGTAATTCAACTGGTCAGCAAGTCTTTGCAAAGCTTTTTTTAATGTTATATAGGCCGTACCATGATCTTTTGAATGAAAAAATTCAAGTACGATTCCAGCGAAGCAGGATATCTCATTCACCTCTCTGCATACAAATCCTTTGTACTTATTGCTTGGCTCTTTTTCAAGTTTTTTTCAATATGACAATTATGGTCTATTATCTATAAAAGCTTCTTCTATATTTTAAAAATCAAATGTATTTTACAAAAGCTTAGCGTAACTGACTACGGATGGGGAGGACATGGGTTCGAATCCCGGCTCGGGCATGGATGCACTTTCTCTTTCTCTGTGTTTCTTGTCCTTTCTTAAAATGATAGATGAATGTTACGCGCCCAATAAAAGGGTTTGTGGTAGTATGGCGTGGGCGATGCTACTCGTACCTCCGTGACTTGGTTCACAGGTGCCCACCAGGTAACGATAAAATGAGTAACAGTTTCCGGCCTTGTTGCGGCAAATGGGTTAATGTACTTACTTGCTCAAGGGTGCCCGCCATTAGAAATAAAAAATCTTACAAAAGCTTCAAGTGTTATATTATCTCTCTTAAATGGAATCATAATTCATGGTAAAGCTCTTTTTTAATTTGTAAAGATACTCCAGCAGTAATGTAATTATTTATAAAATAAACAAAAAAGTTCTTGTCGTTTTCGCGTTGCCATTGAATGAAGTGAGAATAAGTATGCAAATTATTTTATGACGTGGTTGAGATACCGGTCAGTCGAGAGTAGGAATATCAGTCGCTATATAAGCAAGTTCACCGCACGCATTCATCAATCGTAGATAAGAAAAATGGACGTGTCGTAAGAGATTATTGGGTGTTGTTGGCTTTACGACTTCAAAGTGCGATTATCAGGTGTTACATAAAGTCACCGAATATGGGACAGTAATGTGAATGATACTACAGCACTATCACTCCAAGATACTTTCCCGCACAAAACAAGACCATCTATGTTCTTATTGAAGATTATGCTTTGTCTTCGGTTGACTAGTCATCAAGTGGTTCCCTGTGAGCTGCTACCAACGGGTCAAGTGGTCACTGAGGACCTGTATTCGTTGTAATTTAAACGCGTGAAACTGGTATTGAAACAGAAGAAGCCAGAACTAGTTAATTGCAGGGTGTTCTGTTCTTAGCCGATAATGTGAAGCCACAAGTCGCATGCGTGACCAGGAATGCTATACAGCGACTTGGTTGGGAGATTTTGTGTCATCCTCCTTACTTACTCTACCTTGCACCATCAGATTTCCACTTCTTCCCTGGATAATCATATTCATGGAAAATCCTTCACCGATGAAGCAGATTTTCTCTGAACACTCAAGGACTTCTTTGTGTCCAAATCTTCTCACCACAAGGGGATTACACAACTGGAGACACATAGACAGAGTGTGCTGGATGCCGATAGTGATTACATCGAAGACAAAAAATAGGCAACACTTTCTGTAGGTCATGTTCTTCTAGGTCATTAAAAATGGCCAGAACTTTTTTGTTTATCTTGTATATGTACCACTGGCTCTTGTTCTTTACTTTGATGGAACTATTTTCGTATAAATAACACACCACTCCTAAAAATAAATCTAAAAATTATAGAAAACAATTATGTTTATTAAAATCAATGTTTCAAAAATTGATTCATATTTGATATTAATTCTTCACTGCACAATCTGATTTGGGTTTCCTTTAAAATCCATATCATTCAAGGTAAGTCACGATAGAAAAAAAAAATTAGTTTCTGTTTTAATACTTATTTTTAGTTAAACTTATAAGAAAAGCTTATTAGGGCAATAAATTTTTCTTATAAGTAAAAATAAGAAAGATTTCTTAAAGAAAATAAGAAAGGTTATTGCTTGTTGGAAATAATGAATCTGAAAATACATATCTAAATTTATAGATTTTAAACGTTCAATTCCAAACAGTTTTCCAAAAATTATTTATTTACTGGTAATCATATATCTATATATATATATATGACCCAACTTAACCCAACCCAATAAATATATATATATTGGGTAATTTAGAAAGTAGTTTCGATTTTTATGAAAATGGTAAACGTATAGCCAATAAATACTTTATTGAATTGCTTATTGCCACTTATAGTCCAATACCTTTTGCCATATTTCTAGTAGTAGCATGATTTCACACATGTAAAATGGCTAATTTTGATTAGCATAAACATCGTCAGGCGGAAAAAATGAAATTATTTTCCAAAAAATCCAATAT
>JAPDSC010072189.1:0-21131 GCA_026290005.1 Latrodectus geometricus
TGTGGTTGGTTTCCAGCACTAGAATCTTGATATTGAGGGCTTTGGGCTACATTTACAACACCTGGAAAATAAAACAAAAATTTTAACACAGTCTATAAACATAAAACAGTCACATAAAATTTAATGCACTCAATATACAGCAAAACATAACATCAAAATTAAAAATTCAATTTCAGAAAATTTTCTATTTTTATTTTAATAAAATTTTTAAATTACTTTATCTTTCCAGATTTTCAAAAGATGTTCAATTGTAGTTTTATCAGTTAAATCAGTTTTGTCAAACTTTTTAGCTCTTTTAACAAATTTGAAATTGATTTTTAGCAAAACATTATTTATTGAAAGTATAGAGTATAAGCGAATTGAATTTTCTTTTGGTACATGGTACTCCTAAGAAATATAAATACAAAAAGTCTTATTTATTATATAAGCTGCTGAAAAGATGCATTATGCATCCTCACCATTTCTACAGTCCTTATCATATTTTTGAGTGATAAGGATTTCACTCTCACATGCCTTTAATACACATTATTGGCATGCTTGATAGTCCTATGTTGCATTTCTTGATGTGTTGAATCCTGTGGTCTTCTCATACCTTATCAGCTATATTCCAACAGGATAATGCACAAACTACACATGGCAGACAATGTTAAAGAGTTCTTTAACCATCAGATTAAATTGCTTTATTGATCTATTTGTCGTTCAGTTAAAAGTGTGTGGTCAATGCTTGCATAATAACTTCCTAAGGATATACCACCCACTACAACACCAGATCAATGTTGATAATATATGGAAGCCACACAAACAAGATTGCTACACTGCAAGTATACATACAAAGCCTCTGATTCTACGGTAAAACATGTGGCAGTGGTTAAACAATAATGGAGTTTACACTACTGAACTACTGATTTTTTCATGATCCCTACTTCACTAAAGCAGTAATTCTAATCACCTGATCTTTTTGGTTGGGTTTTATGGCGCCATGTCCAAAAAAGGACAAGCTGCATTCACCTGATCTTTGTATAGCATATTATCTGGCAAATAAATTATGCTGTAATATCTCAGGTATTTCTTGGAATGAGTAAAATCAAGATTAGACAAACTCACCACTTACGATTAATTAAAAAATGTACATTTTATTAAATTATTATTTTAAATTTTATATTTACAATATAAATGTACTTTTTATTTATCGATTTTTTTATTTTCTGAAAAAGAAATATCCTTTTTAAAATCACTTAGTTGATAATCAACCTATCAGTCAATAAATTTTTTTACAGCATGAACTGTATTTTCCTGTATATAAACCGCAGCGGCGTATAATCCGCGGCAATTTTTTGTCGGTGAATAGTCTAAAATATGTACTGCTGATAATATAGGTGTCATATAAAATAAAAAAATGCACAGTAGGATTAAAAATTTAATAAATTGTAGAGAAAAAAAGCATTTATTATGAAAAATATCAGTCTAGATCCAGTTCATCGCAAAGTGCGATAAACTTGAGATGAAAACATGAGATCGATCAAAAGCGATAATTTCGAGAAGATTCTTGTAAAACTTATCGATATTTAGCTTCTAATAACTTTTAAAACGATGTTAGACATATTTAAATTAATATATATTTGCTTCGTTAATATTTAAATGAAAGAAATGGATTATTTACAAATTGCGTATTTTATTCAATTTTTTTTATACCGTGCGTGCTTTGTTTTTCACTTCACATTAACACATTTGATGCCATTGTTTTTATTTGCTTTCGCTATAGCTTTTAATTTAAAATCTGCTGTGTAACTTAAAAATTTTCGCTTCAATATGACGATATACGAATTTGAATATTTTCAAAACGAAACAACTCACGTCAAGGCAAATTGCAAAATGACATCAGCGAATTTACAACCGTAAAATCTTTAAGAGGAACCGAATTGGTTTTTAAACGTAATTGCACAAAGCCGATTATAGTTTAATTAACTCAGGTGTGTCCTGGTACCACCTGTTATTTATTTTATGAAACATAAAGACTATTTCTTTCAAAACTTTCTTGTAAGCTTTTCTGATGGAGAATGTTTTTTATCAGATAATCCGCGGCGGCGTATAATACGCACAACGAAATGTGGAACTTTTTAACACATAATCCGCGGATTATATACAGGAAAATACGGTAATTATTTGCTCTCAGGACATTTTGCATAGACATAGAATATATTCACAGGTTGAGAGACAAAAATCCTGAACTATTTTGATCTGGTAGTTGCTCTATAACCATTTTCTGCACATGAGAACTAATTCAATTTGGGTCTATAATTTAAGATGAATTTTGAATACTGCATACCTACGAACCTACTGAAGTGCGAACTGAAGTACCTACTGAAGTGCGAACTGAAACAATGAATTGAAATGAAGGTCAAAATGCTAACTATTTGACTTTCAGCTCAATGAAAAAATCAGGAAAAACTAACAAGCATTGATAAATGAAAATTAGGAAAGCAAAAACAACTATCTCCAATTACCATCTAAATTGGTTACGGTAGAACTTGGAGATCTGAAGAAAGTGACACTATACATGAAGTATAAGTGATTTTTTAAAAACAAAATTAATAATTTATGTCTATATAAACTTTTTAACTATAACAACAGGTACAGTAATAAAAGATGATCAATATTGGCTGATAAAGTTTGTGTAAGAAATTTAGAAGAATCATCAAAATTCAAAAGTAAATTGATAAAATTGTTCTAATAAACTGAAGCAATTTTACACTGATAACTGCAATTCTAATGAAAGTCATCTTCAGAAAAATTTAGGAAACAGATTAATGCAAAAGTTTTCATTTGATTGATTTTTTGCTTTGAAATGAATTCATTTACAAATCAGTTACATTTTCCAAATAAATCACTGCTCCAATATTAATATTTAAATTAAAATCAAATAACAGTTAATTTATAATAATTAATTAAAATAAATAATAGATTTAATAAAATATTTTAAACTAATAAGTTAGACATAGCCAATTTAAGATTCATGTAAATTTTGATATTTAAAATCAAACATAACAAAAAACAAATTTTCATTTTCATGCATTTTTAGAAAAATATGCTATTTTTATGACTGAATTCCATAAAATTGAAGTTTGCAATTAAAAAGACTGTCAACACATACAAACTAAATTGTATTATTATGTAATATAAAGGAAAAGACATTTTCATAAAACCATACTTGTGGTGGCAGTAACAAAATGTGAATCTGTAGAAGGTGCAACAGGTGGAAGAATTCTTGATGACTGAGCACTGAAAAATATAAATATATGCATTTAAATTGAAATGTTATAGTAAAGTATACTTTAATATTTAGTATCAACAAAGCAATCATTAAGATTTGTTATTTGTTTCCAATAAACTACTCTAATGATTCCAAATTTACTTTATATTTAACCATTTTATAAAAGTTTAATGACAAAATATTATACAAATTAAAAGAGAAATTATAACACATTTAAAAAAAAATGAAGAGTCAAGTAGATACTTCAGTATGCTAAACAAAAACAGATTTATTTGCAAAATAACAAAAAAGTTTATTTTTAAAATTACTTTTTTTTTTTTTGCAGTTAATATTAACAATAAAACTAAGCATAAAACTATACATTATTTCACATTAAACAAAGACTTATAATGAAATCTTACTTAGCAGACAATTTCATTATGGCTCTTGCAGCAGCATTCATCTAAAAAAAAAAAAATCAAGTATTAATGTGAATTTTAAGCAATATATTAACTAAACAAATTTACAGGCTACATTAAATTTTAAATATCTAAAAAACTGTAACACTAAACTATAAAAAATGAAAAGAATTATCAGATTTAAATTTATTTAGCCGATTTTAAAATCTTAATATTACATGTACTAGTGAGCCAAAATCACAAGCTTTTGTAAGCTGTGGCTTTCAGTGGAATGCAAGTACCTTGATTTAGGCAAAATAACAAATTTAGCTTTGTTCAAAGCTCTCCCCCCCCCCATACGATGAAATGATGTTTCAGGTAAAAATCTAATAATAAATTGAACAATTATTTTATTATGTATACATTTTAATATATATATATATTAATAAAAATTATTTAATAATTATCAAGTTGAATTAATAAATATCATTTAAAAAATAAAAAAGCACAAAATTCATGTTTATTAGAAACAAGAAATTATAACCAAAAAATTTTGGAAAATGAAAAGAAATTACCTCAACAAATGAAATAGGGAATATACCAATTCTATCACGCAATTTCCCTTCAGCCCAATGATCATCAATTCGACGAATCACATTTAAAATATCACCCTAGAATGAAAATTATTTACAACACTCAGCAATAAATTATAACTGGCCCTTCAAATAGAAAAACATGAACATTTTAAAAAATGTATTCCAACGCCAAATAAAATATCAAAATTAATGGAAAAAATAATTAAATTTAACTTGCTTACTTATAAAGAACAATTTAATTTATGAATTTTAAAGATACATTCATATATTAAAATCCTTAGAATATACCATTTAAAAAAAGCAATTAAATCAATTATTTAATAAGTTATTTATCACCCTTGAAATAAAACATACCTTAACAAAAGTTAAGCAATCTTTTTCTTCACTGCTACTAATTTGGAAGTCATACAAAGCTTTGCATTGTGGCACATGTGAAGGTATAGGTACAACAACTTGCACAAAACTAGCTGGTACGAAACCAGACTTGCCACCAAGTTCCCCATAAAACCAATTTTGATCAACTCTTTTTCGAAGAATAATACAATCCCCCTTTTTAAATGTTAGATCACTGAAAAGGAAAACAATTTTTCTAATAAAAAATATCATAATAAAGATGCAATGATAGCTTTTAATACAATAGCTTGTTTTTCCAACTTAATAAATACTTTAAAAAATAAATATGAACACAATTATAAGTATTAAATTAATTTGTAAGCATATTATAGGTAATAAATGTTATGATAATAAAATTATAATGAATAAATTTTCAAAATATTAGTTATTAAATTTAAACACAAATTAAAAATTCTACAAATTTCATGGATTTTAATTAAAACACTTAATTTCATGGAATGAAGTTTCTTTTATGGAATATAATACTAGTGCTCACTTAGATAAACGAGGTAGTGTATTTTCTAATAAAGTGGACAGTCTGATATGAGATGCCTTACTAAACTCTACTCAAAACAATTTAGGAATAATATTTTGGATGTAAACTAAAAAAAGGAAACATTTTGGTGACTGATATGTGATGTGTAAATGATGTAAGAGGAGAAAAAGAAACTAAGAATTATTCAATTTTATTCAAAATATTAGTTGGTAAACAAAAAATACAGCTTAAGGATATTATTCAAGCAAATGAAAAATGTAATTTTTCTCAGATAAAAATTAATTTAAATAAAGAATATGATTCTTCTTCATCAAAAGCAATGTCAACATTTATGCAGAATGGAATTAATAAGGCACTAGGAAACTCTTTATCTCTACTATACAAAAAAAAAAAAAGTCTTCAAATACTGAACTGCTTTTAAAGGTGATAAATGACAAGGAATTTTTGTTCCTAAATGGGCTATGACATATTCTATAAGGTTCACAACTAGGGAACATGATAGCTAATATATTTGAAGATTTTTTTTTTCAAAGAAGAAATTGCCTATCAGCCTATGTAGATGACTTTTTCCTCCATAAAAAGGAATTCATTTTCAATTATTGTAGAATAAATAACAATAGATCTGAGAATCCCATTCATATATAATAGGATCATTAATTCTCTATACTTTATATTACACAAACCGATGCAGCAACATATAAAAAATATTGAGGCAGACCCTTAATATGCAACCACCAAATAAGAAACTTGCTCATAAGTAAGCAAGTTTTTTTCTCACTAAATAGCAAAATCTTTTGGAATGAGAATATGCCTATTGTCAAGATGCACATTAACGCAGAACTCACCCCTGACGAGTAAAATATGGCACTCATTTCATCACCATTTGAAATATTACCATTGATTTAGCCCATTCTTTGTCTAGCGCCCAACTAATTTCTTCTTTCACACAAATTTTCAAAATTTTTGTGGTTTTTCAGTAATAAGTAAATGAAGCTCAAACCAAAGCAGTTACCAAACATATAATTCTATGTGGAAGAATCAGCTTCTAATAGTTGAGTCAAAACTTTGGAATAAGCGGCCTTCTGAAGGTACTATTGCAAAAAGTGGGATTCACTATTGCAGTTCCCCCATTGGTGTTAACTACTGATCTTCATTTTGTTTTGTTGCAAAATACAACTTTGTCCTGATCTGCAAACATCTACAGTTCTATCTGCAACATTTACAGTTTGAAAATACTGATTCCGCAAACTGAAAATTATACTTTGTTCAATGACTGATAGCTAAATCAGTGGTCTTGTGGGTAACTTTGAAACATGTTACAAAATATTCAATGTAAGCCAATTGCTTTTAATTTATTGCTACAGAAAGAATACAGATGGCTTTTCACTCATTGTTTAAAACATAGTTTTCTACAACCCATGAAAAATTTGTATATTCCCAACTTTGTAGGCATTTTAATTAATCTTATTGTTTGTTAAAGTTGATTTATTAAAGAAACTTTAATGAAAAGATGTTGTCCTCCTATTTCTATTTTACTAAAAAATTGTCAATTATATGGTTGTCAACACTGAACTCACAACATCCTGCAATTGCTTTTCCAAGTATGGTTAATATTCACATTTATAAACCCTAAAGTGTTCGAAAGATAAGTGAAGCTATCATATTTCAATGGCCCCACTTCAGATCTGTAATGTGATAATAGTAATTTCTATATTATCAGAGATAGCAAGTGGAAAAAAAGATTAAAAGGTTCAAATAAAAAACTTATTAGCAAAATAAAATATTACTATTTGTAAAAAAGGTGCAAAATAAATACATAAAACAATGTGTTGGATAACATACAATAAAAAAATTGAGTAAAAAAAGTTTTTTAATAGTTCAACCTATGCTTATTTCAACTTAAAAATTAGCAATTGAATAGTATCTTAAATAAAAAATAACTTAATTAATGAAGATGTGGATAACAATGTTCATAATACTGATATACATATAATTTCTCTCATTTGTTAAACTTAGTGTTTTAATATGCTAAACAGAATACAATAGTATTAGACTCTTTTGCTACAGAAAGTTTAATAAAACAACAGATCTATCTTTGACTGTATTTTCAATAAGTAGTATTTTCCCACTAATAACATATATACATGTTAGATTACTATATTAATTAAAAGAAAAGATTTAAAAACATTTGACTTGTTCCAAAAAAAAAAAAAAAAAAAAAAAAAAAGATATTAATTGGAAAATGCCCATGGTACTAAAATAACATGTAAGTTTAATAGCTGCTCAGCAAAGATGTAAGAGATTACAATGTAATTAAGAAATTCAGTTTCACAAAAATATCTTAAATGTGATTATTAAAAATTATTTTAGAACATTAAAAAATTTTACACACACAACTACCCAGTAATTTTTACACAAAACTTACCCGGGTACTTTGGCTTCATAAGGATAAAGAGCTTTAGCACAAGGACAGGCTTGTAGAACCTAAAAAATCAAATTTAAACATACGTATATATAGTTTGATCAATTTATATTACAGTAAATAATGTAAGAAATTAATTTTATAGTAGTGATAATGAATGAGGAGAAAAGTGGGAATACATATTAGTCACTTGGTAAAAATGTAAAATTTGTGAAAATGTGGATAAAAGTGAAAAATGAATTTTGAGAATAATAGCAGTTTCAACAGAAATTATTAGCAAATACAAATTATGTAGAAGTATAAAACTTTCAATAGCAATCAATATTTAATGAAATCTACTATTTGTTTAAATACATCTTTCTTATTTTAGTTAACTTAATTATTATGCATTATAGCTATTCTTCTCTATTTCTATCTCTAAACAAAAGTGAATTATTTTACTTCAGTGGATGACAACTCATAATAAAAATAAGCTTTTTCTTTAGATAGATGCTGAGTTATAGTGATTTAGATTTTAATGTATGAAAAAGAATGAATAGTCACAGAAAGCTGTAAAACTATTTAAATGCAACAGAAAAAACTAAGTTAAAAGTTTGGGAATTAATTTAGTCAGCAAAGTGAATCTTATACTAATGTTGATTCTCGAAAAAACAAAATGCATATAAATGCAACCAACTATTAAGAATGTAGGCATATTTTTAGAATTTATTGAAAAGTTTATTAAAATAGTTTAAAATTTCAGACCACCATTTAACCAATTTAACCATTTTTAAAATCCAAAACAAAAAAATTAAAAGTATTCCTTTAAAGGTTTAATTCAGTTTTTTGACAATAAATTAAGTACCCCCCTGTTTTCATGTGCTACTACTATTATAGGACAGAAGAGCAAAATCTAACTGAACTTTTTTTAATATACCTCAATATTTAACATGATATTTTCTCTTTAGCAATTCCAGTTAGGAAATCATGCAGGAACGCTAATTGTTAGCTTGAGTGATATATAAAAATTATAATTGTTTTCAGATTATGAAATCAACAGATACAGAAAAAAATAAAGATTATATATATAGTTACATATAAACTGTTTAAAAAAATGAATGACCCAATTCTACATATACAAACATTTTGAAAATAATTGAATACAAGAATTTCAGATTAATTTTGTATTACATATTATATATGAAATTTTTTTAAAAATAAATTTTACAATTTATTTATTTTTATTATATTGCAAGCATATCAATGTTTTACAACTTTTAACTGGATTGTCATATAACATTTTCAAAACAAAAGTTGTGAATATTCTATTAAAAATATATCAATTAAAAATGTTTAAAAAATTAACTACTTCACAGCCATTTTGAATTGTAACTAACATAAAAGCAATGTTTAGAAAGAACTGTATCATTGACTTGACACGTGCTGTGTGACAAAAGGTGCTCACATTGAACATTTTTAACCCTTTAAGCGGTTTGCCCGTACAGTGTACATGCTACCCGAAATTGGCCTCTTCTGGTTTGCCCATACGGCGTATGGGCATCGATATTTTCTCCTTTCCTTTTCTGGTTTGCCCGCATTTTTCATTATTGTAAGAGACTATTCAGTATTATTATTTTTCAACAGGTGGTGTGGCTTGTCCATGTAAATGAAATGCTTTTCATCCAGGTTTTTCTATGTAGCAAGAACTTTTCTTGGAAATTTTGTTTCTACTGTATGTCGCGCTTATGAATCTTATGGAAATTATGGATGGAATAGACGACGAAAATACTTTCTTGTTAGACGATGAGCTACATTCTGATACAGATATTTCTTCTAATTGTTTGGATTATTCCTCAGATGACTCGTGCAGTGAGTTCAGCTCTGATGAAGATTTGAGTTCTGCAAGAATTTTTACCGAGGTTGATGTGAAAAATCCACCTGTTCCGTGTCCTCGATTAAAATTTTCTGGTATTCCCTCTGTGCACGTACAATTTGATGACACTTCTGATGTTCAACAATATTATGAAACATTCATTGATTTTTCACTCATGAGTGGAAGAGACAAATAAATATGCCATTCTATATTGCATCCAGAATATACTTGAAAAAAGCAAACATTTAGGGGTTTTTTGTGTCCAAATTTGTAAAATAAAAATTGTTGTAAAAAAGCATTAAAAGTGAAAAAAAAAATTCTTAATATTCTCATTCTATTAAGTATGGTACTTAATTATATGCAATAAAAAAATATGCCTTTTTTGGAAGCATTTCTGGTAAAATAATTGACCGCTTAAAGGGTTAAGGTTTGTACATATAACTGTTTAAGTTACTCTTTCACACATTTTCAATAAATATGACTTCATTGTTATAGAAAAGTTTCAAGAAAAGATTATTATCAAGTTTAACATAATAAATACTACAATGTTTTTAAATAAATATTGGGGTTTAAATCATTCACTTTAAAAAAAAAATATGGCTTAATATATAAAAAATAGAAGAAATCTGGAAAGTTTAAATATTTCCATGAATTAGAAGAAATTGCAATTAATAGAAATGCATTTATTATTGTCTCCTTTCAACAAATTTAATGGCCTTCACTTCCCTATTTTTTGAAATAATAGCATTTACAAACTTAAAAACTTACATAGTTTAAAAAAATTTTAATAAGTAAATAAGTTAAAATTTGGAAGAAGTATTAAAGTTTATATTACGTAATATACAATTATTTTTTTGCAGAAAACAACTAGTTAGATACTTTGAAAGAAGCCCATAGAATTTTAAATTTATTATACTTTATTTCCACAAAAATAGTTTATTCCATTTTCTTTTGTAACAAAGAAAAAATAAATAAATAAAAAGGAAAAATGACCTATTTGAGAATGAAATATATTTGTTTCAGTAAAAAGTTTTATATTTTATTCTATAAATATTTTTTATTTTATATAAAATATTATAATAATAATGTTCTACTTTGTCATTTTTTCACTTTCAATTATTTACTCAAATTTTACAAATTTACCTGATGAAAAAATATATAATTAACATGAGATAATGCCAAAATAAAAAGTAAGGGAAAATATTCCAGATAAGAATTTCCATTTTATAAATATTACTAGTTTCAGAAAATAAATATTAATTATAAAGATTTTTCATAAGAGAAAATAACAATTTTTCTATTTCATCGTTTTTCATCAGATAATCCAATCTTACACAAATTTTTTAATTGATCATTCTCATTTCATTATTCGGCTGATTAATCTATTATGCTAGACACCCACATAAAAAATTAGAAATTTAATAGCAATATTCATATATTATGTTAACTATTTGGTTTAGATTTTCTCAAGATGAACTTTAATTTTATAATTATAAATTTATTAGATTATGTTTTAATAGACAACATCTTGATTCTTTTATTATCGTTATCAAAGATTATCAAAGAGTACATCTTTATTCTTATCAAAAATTAGGTTTTTATGTTTTGTAATAAATATTGATCTCCAAAACAAGATATATATTTTTACTTAGAATTGAAAATACATGTGTGTACTGTGTTTATTTTAATATATTGTCACTTGTTGAATATAATCATATTTGAATAATTGCACAATATATGGATGTTCATATTCTTCTAGTTTCTTGTTGATATAAAAAACTCTTTCAAATGTTGCTTCCCTATGATTGAAAAGTTACAATAATTCAATCAAATTTAAATTTCAATGTTTGTTGGTGGTCATGTAATGAAAAATTCATAAAATCTGGAGTTTCAAAAGAGAAAATACAGAAAAATCAGAGAATGCTTTTAAATCACACTATTCAAATAATTTACATATTCTATTTCAACGAGATTGCAGCTCTTTTCAACATCTTCACAAAAAGACAATAATTGGAGACAAAACAAGCAACTACATTCTTCTTAAGCTTCAACTTATTTTAAGGCTCCATGATGTTCATTTATAATGGATACCAATCCCATATAGACATATTTGGGGATGAGCTTGCGGATTGTTTAGCCAAAGAGGGCTATTGACATTCTGCACCTTCCTCCTTTGACTTTAGCTATTCAGGGCATCAATCTTAAGTTAAAAGTCATCTTCCAAAGGAGTAGAGGTTTCTTCCCTCTCACCACTCACATGTGGCGGGGAAGCCGCAATAATCCAATCATGAATACATAATGAAAGATATGGAAACTTCAACAATAAAGATTATAATTTAATAATTACCAAACCTCTGAAACTACACCTTTAAATGAACAATAACTGTTGAGTAGAACAATTGCATACAAGCTTGCCTAGAAGTTTTAAATGTCAATATATAGTTAAAAATTAACAAATACAAAAAGAGATTAAAATGGGTGGAAACTTTTTCTATAAGAGAAACAGCTGCTATTTATGTTCTTTCCTAATGGATATCAGACAATTGAGCAAGGAACCAAATAAATTCACTTTAATTTATGTTTTTGGTAGATCAAGGAAAACTGTTACCAAGCATGAAGAAAAATGTTGTCAAGATATAAACAGCTACTTTATACAGAAACATACAATCAGATAAATTGCAAGATGCAAATTATAAGTTATTTATAGTAAAAAAAAAATTTTTTTCACAAATGGAAAATAAATGTTCCACACAAATGATAGAGAATCTACATAATAAATTTCAAGAAATTTTAAACAGTATTTTAAATTTTCAAATTTATGTGATAATGAATATAAAAAAGGAAAAAAATTCCATTTTCTCTTTTCAATGTTAGTAGTAATAAAATATTCTATCTCTTTGTTTAATTAGTAATTTAGGATTATCATGTAGATTTAATATAGATTTTTGTCTTAATTAATAACAAGTTCAATTTAGAAAAACTGACAAGAAATAAAATAACATTAGTAATTTAAAACTGTAGTATAATAATAATAAAGAAATAAATAACTGAAAAAATATAATCATCTAAATTAAATAAAATTTTCAGAAATAAGTTTTTCTTAATATCACAAAAAGGAATCTATCAAGGAAAAATCAGCATAACTGAGCAAGAAATTTTCTTTTGATTTGTTGATCTAAAGTCACTTTTTGCATGCAAAAATAATTTGGGAATTATCTAGTTGAAAATAGATTCTAAATAATGCTTAATTGGTTTATTGTTGTACAGGTATTTTTTTGCACACAAGGGATAATTAACCTACAGTTTAAAGTTTCAACCATTACAAACATCCAAACAGATGTAAGATTCAAAAATAAATTATTAATCTATGATTAAAAAATAACAAAAATAAAACTTTTCAGTTTATAATAACAACGAAAATTCTAAGAATTTCACTCAACATATTTATGTTTTAATACAATTTTTAAACATTTCTTTAATTTAAATCAGAGAATTTATTTGATCAGTAAATGTTTACTATTTGAATAAACCAATATTACTTAAACCTACTATAGGTAAAGAAATAATTCCAGTGAAATTTTTTATAAGCACATTTTTTTCGATTTTTGGCATTTTAATTCATATTGATAGTTTCAATTATTTAAGATCTTTATTTTTATAAAGTAACTTTTATTTCTAAATTTTCAATTACATTATTTTTTGTCAAGTGTTTTATATAAATATCTATAATAAAATATATTTTATTCATTTATATCTGCATTCTTAAAGTTTTCTTTCTTGTACAATAAAATAGAATGTTGCTACAACTTCTCAAGTTTTGATAAAATTTTAAAAGTGACAAACATTCCGAGATCTGCTGCTTATTCTTAAGAAAAACTTAGAAGAAATATAAAATTAGTTCAAATATAAGAAAATATTCAAATTTTTTAATCTAATATTGCACAACTATTCCATTTGGATTTCATTAGTCAGTCTACATTCACTACCCACATAAAAGTTAATTTGACAAAGAGTTAGTTTCATATGGATTCTGAACCACTACAAATGCTTGAGGTTAGAACAGAAACTTTGGAGTAGAAGGTCAAAGAATTAATTTGACCTTCTATTCTGCTACTACTCAGCTGATCATAAGAGAAAATTCATCAGCTATCATGTGCATCAGTAGACTTGTGCAGAGATAGCTAAAGAGATTCAGCATAAGATAAAATATGCCTTTACTTATAATTAATGAGTCATTATGGTCTAATGGCAGGTTAGAGCTTAAATGAAAGTTTTCAGATTTAATCCCAGACAGTGTTGAAAAATATGAGGAGGATGTTGTATCATCTGCATGCACACCTGTCAGAATGGGTGATTGGGAGTTTTACAGGCTTCTTGTGATATGACTTAAATTAATTCTACAATAGTTTAGGCACAAAATTAACTACAGTGACATTAATACGTAAGTACCCATGAAAAAGATATTTAAATGGAAACTTTTATAACATTAGTGACTGAAATAGTCACATTCTATTTTGTAATAAGTGAGCCCTATGATGTTTACTATTTTGTAATATAAAAATAGAAAAACATAGGACTAAATTCTTGTTTAAAGAAACACAAATTGTTTATCAAAATACCAAATGCGCATTTGATTTAGTTTTTTTTCTTATTGCCAAAAAATTTCTTTTTTTGCCATTTTTTTCTCAGTCTACAGAATTTTACATAAATATTAAAGAAAAAAGATAAATTTTATATATGCTTGAGAGAAAATTACATAAAAGTAAAAGAAATAAATGTAAGAAATAAAATGCTTAATGAAATTATATGTACAGTATACAAATACACACACAAAACATACATTCTTTTAGATGTTTTTGATGCATTCAAAAATAATAACACAAAAGACCTTATTTAACTTTGTAAAAAAAGACTAAAATAATAGGAGTAAAAACTTGAGAAATATTTTCAAAAACACTATCATGGAGAGTTTTATTGTAAAAAAATTTTATACATAGGATGAAAAAAACTAATTATTAACTATTCATTACACTTCACTAATGTATGATGAAAAAGAGAGATATCTGAATAATTTGTATTGTTTATTTCTGAGTATAGATATAATATTGGTCATACTACATGAATTTCTATATTTGGTTTTGAAAATGTCATTTAATTTCTTTTTAACAGTGTAACATTAAAAAATAGATAAAAATCCTAAAATAAATAAATTCCAATTTTAGAGAATGCATTTGCTATGGGAAAAGTAATTAAACAATTTTTTTGAAAATAAAAATGAACTTGGTATTTATGTATTACCGTCACTGCAGCGAATTTCGAGCTTAAACTTCAGTAGAATCAGTTAAAATCTACAGTTAGAAAATTTCTTGCACCAATTATGAAAATTTTACTTATAATTAGAAAATGAAATTTTTTAATTATAAGGAAATGAAAAAGAATTCATTAAAAAGCTGTGGTGATGGTAACATGTAATTACATTTTTTTATTGTTGGTAAATATTGAATTTTTATGTTACAATATGAAACAATATGCAACTTAAAGTCAGTTTGATAAAATTTGCCCAACTTTCTTAGTACTTGGAATTTTACACAAACACCTTTAATTAAACTAAGATTTCCAACTGAATAAAATTCTTTGTTTAGATACCAAAATTAGACATTAAATAATGAAAATTAATTTGATTTTATCAAATCAATTTGATGAATTCTACGATATATCATAAACAATATAAATATATGCACGTTTGTTAAGCTCAAATCAATAAAGTTAATATCTCAGAAATTGTAGAAAATATAAAAAAGTAATAATTACCTGTTTTGGCACCATTCTTAAGTCTGTGACACTTGGAGTACGTGGTAAGCTACCAAGAGGCTGAGGTAGCTGTGGATGAGGTGGTGTCTGCTGCTGCCCTGAAGTGGATTCAGCATTTCGAAGTGCCACATCAATACTCCCCACTCTCTTTGGCCTAACATTGTTCTTAAGTCCTTCTAAAAGGCGCACTAACAATATATTACAAGGAAGTTCTTCGATTTTCACATCAACTAATATTCTGCACTCTGGACATCGAAGTTCTTTGTGAGAATTTAAAATCTCGTGTAAACATCTTTTACAAAATGTGTGCTGACAAGGTAAAACTTTACTACTGCTATCTAGCTGTTCTAAACATACTGAACACTCTAACAAGTCATTGAGGAATGCCTCATCCATGGTGAAACATTTTACTGACTTGTCACACTTCTCAGTATCTTTACCCAATTCGACCATAGTAGAAGAATTATTCATTCTGAAATGTAAATATTAAAACTTATATTAAAATTATTAAAAATATTATTTTTGTGAAAATAAGATTTAAAAAAAAAATTATGTAAAGAATTTGCATAATTTCTTGCAACTAAGAAAAAAAAATAAAGAAAATATGAAAAACTTTACCAAAAAGCAAACAACTTATTAAACTAATTTTAAATTTAACTTATGTTGTGATACATAATATACTTAAGCTACATGATGATTTAAAAAAAAATTGAAAATTAGAAATAAATACAATCATTGAAGTTTAGAAAGCAACAAATCACAAAGCAACTTAAAAATACTAAAATATAAGCAAAAACAAAGATATACAATTATCCAACAAATAATTACTTTTTCACTCAACCTAATATTTATTAAACTTTGATAAGTCAATTATTCATTTGAAAACTTAAACACATAATTTTACAATTTTCAATTTGCATTTTTTATATGAATTTTAATATCACTGACGGAAACTTATTTTATAACCATCATATTAAACATTAATATTTTAAAGCTTAGTAAAAGTATAAATATTCAGTTTATTTGTCAATAAATATCAAGTGGTAAATATTTCTATGTTGAAATATATAAGGAAAATAGTTAATTATCTCACTAAAAATTAAACAAGTCTTCAAAAAATATTCCATGGATTAGCTCTTGTAAACATAAATCCAATGATACAATTTTCATAGTGTGAAAAAAATTGAGTATTTTCCTAAATAAACTCAATTTAGGAGTTATAAGGTGAATAAACAAAAGTATCATTTCCTGATATTCAAACTCAAACAATAACAGGTCAGTGCACTTTATTATGAAGCTGCCTACAAAAATGTATACCATAAATAAACATAAAAGCAATAACTTTTACAACGTTTTTCTACAAAACACTAATACAATATAAAAAAACGTTTCCTTCTTTTCTACAATTATCATTAACTCTATTAGAACAAAGCATTATTTAATAAAATTAGACTGTAATATCCATTTTAAAAACACAACTTTCTTTGGAATGATTAAAAACATGTAGATTAATTACCTATATTCTTTTCACAATACACATTCAAGAAGCTTTCGTTAAACTTGAGAGATTTAAGTGACCATAATTAAATTTTTATGCTCATAATATAAATAGGTAAAACATTTATCGAAAGCAGAAGGGAATACTATTTTTTATGCATCTGATCACTGGTACGTAAATAACAAATCAAAACTTATTATTTTAGCCACAACTTCAAATAAATAATGAGTATTTTTAATTAATTTTCAAGATTTATTTCATTTTGTGAAAGAAAATAAATTTGACCAAAAAAGATTAACTCAATATAATTAATCGGCGGTTAAATATTTAGAAGTACAAAACATTTATTAACATAAATGAAATACAAAGTATACAAATATATTTAAGGGTAATGTTGCAAAATATCTACGATTGGGAAACAAAAGGGATAGGTCAATAAACAAATCTAAATAAACTAGAAATCTCAACTCCTAATTTTAGAAATGACAACAAATCATTGATGAAAATTGTGACCCCTAGTATTAAATAAATAGTGAAAATTGATGCACATAAAAAAAACTAAATATAATACTTACCTCTACATAATAATAAAAGTCTAAGCAGCTCCTTGTTGAGGCTTTCATGTCTCAAAAAATAAATAAAACATAGTAAATTAAAATAAAATCGATTAATGAATTTCTTGCTCCAACTGTCGATTGCTAGTTATTAATTTACACATCAAAGGTTATAAAATACAATAGGCATAGTTAATAATATTAATTGCACAAGGTTAAATGCTAACACATATGGATGTATTCATTATATTATAAACAGAATCGGCGATATTCAATGTTTAAGAATTTCAGACTTCATAGCAGAAACATCATACAAATCGACACCATCTTGTACTCTCCAACACCAAAATTTTCTAAAATTTTCGGAAAAATTGTAAAACAACTTTTTTAAGAATATTAAATTAAAAAATTAGTAAATAAGTAATTTAATAAGATTTTCGTAGATTTACATAATTTAATATCAATGTATAATTAATATGAATTAAGCGGTTTTTTAGATTCTTTAATAGGTCTTTACTGTCGAGATTATATTTACTTATGGAGGCTAGGTAAAATTGAGCAACCTGCACAGGTAAGTGAATATTTATTTACATGTAAATTATCTTATTAAATGCATGTAAATATATGATTGATATGCATTAGTTATAAAATCTGTAAATTTCATTGTTTCTAGCGTAAAATATTCTATAATAAAGAAGAAATTAATGATACATCACTAAATGTGCGATCAAAATAAATATCAATATTTACAAACATATGATATGTGCATTGATAAATTATGAAAATATTTATTTAATTAGTCGGTTTCTACCGCATAATATTCCTAATCATTTTAATATAACGTTTCTAACGTGAAAAATATACCTTTTCTTTCCTAAAGCATATTTACAATAATTCCTCTACGTATAAAATGAGATATCAATTAAACTTAAAAAATTAAAATGAAAATAACTTTTCGCCGATTTCTCATATTATTGTTACTGTAAAAAGTTGATTGAAATATACTGAGTTAGTGATAGAAAGAACTGGATGAAATAATTTTATTTTTGAATTTCACATGGTTAATTCTGAAGAACTACAAAAATAATCAAACCGATAACAGCAAAATACATTTTTTGAATCATTACTGTGAATAATTTATGAAATATTTAAATATAAGTTAATGCCCTACAGGAAATACACACAAAGCTTAAATTGGAAGTACCCAGAAATGGAAGACAAAAAATAAGAATTTTTGGAATAAAAATAGTAATTCTAAGCTTACTTAACCCTGATATTAAAAAATAATGACAGAAAATTGCTGTTGAATGAAAAGTTCAATGCTGTGCCGACAAAAGAACTGAATTGCATATTCTCTCTATGATTTTCCAAAATAGGATTTTGTATAAAATTGAAACTAAATTTATATTATTCAATTTCATTTCTAAAATTAATTAAATTCAAAAGAATTAGTTTTAATGCCTTGCAGAAATTAGTGACCTGTTAACAAAAAATATTCGAAATTCTCTAAAAATGATGAAGTTAACTATTGCATTCCCAGTATGAGTAATTGTTTTAAAACTAAAAATATCAGATTTGTACGTGTTTTAATCATGTTTAATGTAAATTTCATATTCAATTCTGTAAGTGAAAGCAAAGTATTATACACATGTTGTTATAAAAAAATGTATGTTGCCAAATTCTCTAACTTAGTGACAACTCCACGTAAGCTATTTCTCTATCACACACATTTTATTTTTGGTAAAGCAGGTTTAAAATTTATGATTACATTTTATAATCGTGCCAATGTAAAAATTGACGTATGACGTGTAAAGTAACTTCTCTGTTTTTCCTGTCATCTTTTAAACAATTATAATTTGAAGAAGTTGATATCTTATTTTTTATTTATAAAAATATGCAATAGGATAATTTGTAAATATCAAAATGTTTTATATTTTTGACCAGTCTTGATATTACTAACTGAGCCTTATTATCTTCTATCTTTGTTTAAAATTTTGGTTTTACTTATTAATTATCTCACTGTCTGAATTGAATTAGGACATTAAATAAATTAATGTACTGATCAAATATTGCTGTATAAAAATTGCACTGTAGTTTGATTTTAGTTTAAAGTAGATCTATCCTTATTTCCTTAATTGAATCATTGCATAAAAATCTGATCTCTTGATTTCAATCATTTTTTATGTTTTTAAGAGAAATAGATTTTAAATTTTAAGGGTATAATTTATAACTTCACAACATTTTTGCATGTTTTATTCAAAGTATTTCAGAAAAATGTTGAATCAAATTACTATAAAATAAGTTTAATAAATAAGTCCATATTTTTAACATAAGTTTACATTAATTTTGATGGTGAAAATGTGCTTTGGTTCCCCTGCTTGGCATGTTTTAAAATATGCCTATGCCATGGTGAAAATAATACCGCCCTTTTAAAGTGAAACTTAATTAGCAACCAATGAAAAGGCTAAAACAAAAGAGTAATTAATGAGCATGCATGAAAAGCACTTCAAATTCGCCAGTTGGCGAGGAAGGGGACCTAAACCACAATTTAACCATTTTGATGAGTATTTACATGATTGTAATTATTAAAATTCATGAACATTTTAATGTAATTTTAAAAAAGGAGTTTTATATTAAATGCTTCAGTACATGAGAATACTTTTTCTACTTGCACTATTATTGTCATGATATTTTTTACATTTAAATAACTGCATTCCTGATTTTATTTTTTTATTATTTTTTTTTTTTAATTTTTAAAACTAATTATTTATTGTATTTTAGGTATTTAAAATCATGATTAAGAAACGAAAATATAGTCAAAGATGAATTCATTTTAAACATACAAACAGAATGAGTTGGATGTTCAAACGTGATAGTCCTCTGCGATCTAGTCTTCGCAAATACTCATTTACATTATCGCCTAATAAATTACCAGAGGGAGCTTGCTTGGAAGTTTTTCAAACCCATTGGCATCAAGCATATAGTATCATTGAAAAAAATGGGTATTTTTAAAATTATTTTATTTTTCTATGAAAATATTTTTATGTGATTAATTTTATAATCTGATTTCAAAGTGGTATTATATTAAATATGATTTGCTTTATACATGTATTTTGATTTGGTTTATCTAAAATATAAAATATGGATTTTACATGATTTTATCACATTTATAAGGAATTCATTCATTATAAAATATTTTGTTTAAGAAGGCATTCTGTTTATTAGAAAATTTTCTAAAAAATCTTAATGCATGTAATAATTTAAATCTTATCAATCTACTTTTAAAAAAAATGTAGTTTAATTTGAAATTTGTCTTTTTAAAGTAAAAAAAATTTTTTTTTTGCACCTTAAGTTACTTAACTAATGCTGTTTAATCATGTACTGAGTTTAATGCTTGATTTGTGTGAATAATGTAATGTATTAGATTCAAGTTTTATTTATTTCTAGTTTTATTTATTTAAAATTCTCTTTCCCCCTTTAAAATTGCACACAAAATAAAAATAAAAAATACTTCTGTTTTATATACATGTGAAAGAAAAATCAAGCTCTACCTTTGATCTATGTTATAATGGAAAGCTAGATTAAGGAACAGTTGTCTAGAAACTTATAAGAAATCCAGATTTTAATTTGTACTTAGTCAAAACCAAATTTTGGCTTAACTTGCCTATTACAACCTATTAAATCTTGATATTGGAACATTAGTATTACATTATTTCTGTGTTAAAAAAACATTAAATATATATGTATTCTATACAAAACTTCCCTTTGACAACCACCCTCTTACTAAACAAATCTAAATGTTCTGATTTTTAAAATAATAAAGAGGATAATTCGAAATGTAAAATTGTATGAAACATTTTT
>JAPDSC010072240.1:0-10221 GCA_026290005.1 Latrodectus geometricus
GTGTGTGTGTGTGTGTGTGTGTGTGTGTGTGTGTGTGTGTGTGTGTGAGAGAGAGAGAGAGAGAGAGAGAGAGAGAGAACTAAATCATGGATTTCATTACAATTATGATACCTCTGAATATTTGTGTCTGTCATTTAAATATTATCTTCTTTTGAATTACCTCTAAGGTAAAAAAGAACGCAAAAGCGATATGATCTGGCTCAATATGCTAGTGAGACATACATAAATAGCAGAATTAAAAATATCTCCATGGTATCAATAGATACGAACATGTTCATCTTCTGAAATTGTTGAAAGATCAACAGACTCTGATAAGCCATAACAATGAATAGAAATTGAATTTTAACTAATTACAAACATTCTTATGATATCTTATCTGCTCATGTCTAAAAATTGTGTTATTTCAAAATGAGTGCATCGTGAGATTGAAACAACAACAACTGTGCTTTATAACTGTTCGTAGATATATATGAGTATTCTGGTTACGTCATTACCTTCCTCTGAAGTACTCGCTTCCGAGGTCAATTGAAAGTTAAGGAAAAACAATCCTGCTCAATACTCCTATGAGAGACGCATATCCGAGCTGGTAACCGAACGGTAAGTGCTTTTGCCTTCGGTTCAATAGTTAATGGGATTGAATCCCATATCAGCTTATTTTCAGTGGTTCGGAATCCACTTTAAACCGTGGGCTCCGGTATAATTATCCTGCGTGAGCAGAAAATGACTGCTGAGTAATAAAAAAAACCAAACCGAGATATACGTCATTGATAGGTTTAAATATCATGCCATGATATCTCCAAATATAAATAAGACCATCTACCAAAGGTAGTCATCGAATCAAATGCACATAACAATGAATCCAAATAGAATTTTAATAGCTATTGTTATTCTTGTGATACATTATTTACGTTTGGATGGGCATTGTGTTTTGAAAACTGAACCATAAGATATATCAGAAATTAATGTAGATATTCCAGAGTATTTTTATTACTGAATACTTAACTTTATCTAAACAATTACTAAGTTTAATTTAATATAAAAGAATTGTCCTGTGATTCCAGTGATACGAAGTATCAGAAATAAATGTCTGGCTATGATATCTCTAATTAGGAAATTAATTATTTTAGAAATTGGTCAGCTATAACTGAATATAATTTCACATGGATTCAGGTTAAATTTAAACTCTTTGCTTAAATTGATCATACCAGAAAAGATACAGATGTAATCTTTATATTTCATACTACGTTTTGAGTATTTAATAAAGGCAATTAAGTAAATTCTGATGCATATAAAGCATTCTGAAGTTGTTTTGAAATGCAATTTGATTTGATTTAATTTGAGATTGTGTTTTTAGAAATGAATTAATTACGACATTTAAAAATCATGCACTTATTTAATTGTATACAAATAGTGAAATTCATGTATTTCTGCTTAATTCTAACAATTTACTTAGATTCAAAATGTTTTAAATTATTAAGAAGCGTTTCACACTTTTTTGGATCTTTGAGACTCCAAGGAAGGGCAATTTCATAAAGAAATATGGCAATAAACTCCTAAAGCTTCAATAACAGGAAATCACGTATATAAACAAAAATTGTAATGATGTAAGCCAGTCAATTATGAAACTGAGAAATTCAATGTAAAAGCTTTGCTCAAAAATAAACACTTAAGTACGGAGACATTTTCAACTCTTACCAGTTTCACAGAATTTTCCGGAATACGGACTCTTGCAGGAGCAGTTGAAAGTGTTACCAGTTACTCTACATGTGCCACCGTTCACACAAGGATTGCTGGTACAAGGATCTAAATAAACATAATTTTTCTCCTTAAAATTATAAGCAAAAATTATAATTTTAAGTTTAAGAAAATTCTTTTAATTGCTATGCAGATAACTTTCATAGAACCAAATTAAAAATAAATGTTAACTTAAATTTTTTATAATAACTAGAAATTTGACTCCATTATCAGTGTTAAAATTTACATATTTCTGCTAAATGTGAACACAATAACTAACCTACTTTTGTTTCTTAAATAGTGTAAATTATAGAAAAAATTTCTCAAAGTAGTTTGCTGATTTTGTATTTTAATAATTAACACATTTATTAATATTTTATACACATTTATTTCGAACAACACATTTATTACGAACTATAGAAAGTGAGTTCTATAGTTCGTAGTTTTCGGTGTATCAAAGTCTTACTAAAATGATTTATCAATAACATTATATTGTAGAGGCTGATTTTAATTTAAGAATATGTAACTGAATGTTTGATATTTTTAAGATCGAACAAATTAGTTCAATGGATTCAACCATCATAAAAAATCCCAATTTTATTTTTACACTTATTTCTAAAATAATTATTGAAGCAAGAAGAAACAGCCTGCCTTCTATCCTGTCCAATGGTCTTTTCTGATGCCAGTGGCCTGACTTACGATGGGGAGGTACTGGGTTCGAGTCCCGGTTCGGGCATGGATGTACTTTCTCTCTCTCCCACTCTCCTGTCTTTGCCTTGAATAAATGAGTTGTGAATAGTTGCCTACCCTAAAAATGGGTACTATAAACGGTACTGTCTAAAGAAACAGCTTGCTGCCCATCCAGTCCAGTGGTCATCGGGCCTGACTGCAGATGGGTAGGTCCTGGATTTGAATCCCGGTTCAGGCATGGTTGTACTTTCTCTCTCTCTCTCTCCTATCTTTGTCTATTCATTGTATAAATGAAGCATGAATGGTTGCCTACCCTACAAAGGGGTACCTATGGCATGTGTGTACTGAAGTCGGACTCCACACCAAATTAGGGTTCAGTTGGAAAAGTGAAGCAGCATACCCCATACTGCCAGCTTAGCTGGCGCACTACAGTAAAAAACGAAGAAAAAGTCTACTTTTTCTACTTTATTTCCAACTTTTAAGAACTTTAATATAAACATATTTTTTTGCAATGAATTACTGAGCAGACAAATTAATAAAACATCATCTTAATTATCAACCAAGCACACATAAAAGAAATAATTATTAACTAAGTTTTATTAGAAATATAACTCTCAAACGACTGTTCATCAAGCATATTAAAGTAAAACTTTAAGTATTTATTTTCTGCCTTTATAGTATATTAAATTTGAGTTTAAGATAAAATTTATCTCAAGTGAAATTTTTAATTTTTTTAATTTATGGATAGCAATTGTTATTAGCAGTAAGTATTTCTATTTTTATTATTTTTTATGAATTCTCAGCCCTTTTATAGCTTCCATTTTGTTAAAAAAAATTTAGAAAAAGGAAACAAACTAATAGGAAATTTATTAAAAAACTGATCATAAAAATTCCTAAATATCCCTATTCTTGGTTTGATTAAAAATAAAAATTAATTTTCTTACCTCTTTCACATGTTTTTCCTGAATATGGAGTCTTACATTTACAAGTGAAACTGTCTTTTTCAACAGTACACGTTCCACCATTTTGACATGGATTATTAGAACAAGGACCTAACAAATATAGAACAAACATGATTCAGGTTCGAAATATTTAAGAATCACTACGACATTCACGTATAAATGTGAAAAAGGACATCTAGTATCTTACTTATTTCACACTTGTTTCCTTTGTAGGGTGATTTGCAAATACATTTGATTTCGTCATCTTCAAGTTTACACGTACCACCATTTTGACAGGGATTCTTAGCGCATGGATCTAAAAATATATAAAATTACACACATTTTAACAAATAAAATATTCCAGTAAAATTTTCTTATTGAGAATATTTGAATTCAGAGTTCTTCAATACAACAATAGTTTTGATAATTTGTAAAATCACCATAATTTTGATTTTGCGGTTCTGTTTCAGAGAGGAAGCATTTTGCCAACAGGTCATCAAAAATCATTACACCATAAGTAAGTACTTGGTACTCTGGTGGTGGTCTTGCTAAATCCATTGCTTACAAGAGTTATAGGCTTGCTGGTGGCCATATTCGTTGCCATAAATTTGATGGCAAACGTAAGATCTATCCCACCTGTTATAAATGTGGTTTTGGCCAGGCTACCCCCAGCACATTCTTTTGTGTCGGGGATTTACTAAGGAGGATTTCCTTACGAGAGATTTTCTGTTTCTTGATTTTGTGAGAATTGATAAGCTCGTGAATTTGATGTAGCAATGTCACACAAGATAAGATAAAAAAAAAAAACATAACTGAGTAGAAATAATAGAATTATATTTATTGAATGTACACATTGTAGTGAAAACAAAATATCAGTTTTTATGAAATTTTAACCATATTGATCCTGAGAAATAAAAATTAAGAAACCTTTGGCAGCCATAAAAACACTCTCCTTTCCGAACTTAATTTTGACTTGAGATTGGGTAGCTTGGCTTTATGGTCTATCCGCAATCAATATTTGCTAAAACTTCAACTCTAAGGTGCAACCCTAGCGACCGGCAAATGTGGTTTTCGTCAGTCAGTTCACTGATTATTCATGAATCCTTGTAAATGTGAGAAATCAGAAAAACGGGCTTGCTTCATTCATTTTATTGTGTTTTCTGTATCAAGGAAAGACAAGGAAGACCAAATTTACGGAGTTTTCTGTATCAAGGAAAGACAAGGAAAACCAAATTTACTGAGTTTTCTGTATCAAGGAAAGACAAGGAAAACCAAATTTACGGAGTTTTCTGTATCAAGGAAAGACAAAGAAGACCAAATTTATCAATAAGGGCACATTTCGTAAAATTAAATCACATATTTTCTGAAATGTGCTCTTACTGAAGCCTCGATTACAATGCAGAGAAAATCACCCAAATATTTTAAATCACCAATTATTATTAATATTTATTATAATTATATTTCTTATATAATTATTATAGTTTAAAATACTGAACTGGCAAAACTAACTCACATAGCTTATAGAAACAAGATGTGCATACAATTTCTTAAGATTGAGGAATTTAATTGCATATAATTCCATAAATCTAAATAATTAGCTAGTAGGATGAGATAGCAATAATGTAATATTTCAATATAAATGTTTTAATAAATAATAATATAACTCATAAACATATATAAATTTTATATGAAATCTTAATGTTTTAGGTATGTATTAATGTACGATCAATAATATTATTTAAATTTCATTTATAAAATAAGGATTTTCGTATTAACCTTTCACAAAATTGGTACAAAAATCTGTTGATGATGATAAGAAATCATCATCATCAATGTATCTGCTTACGAAAGAAAAGAATATCTTTTCCTACGTAAAACCGCCTATTCTGTCTAGTGGAATGGAGTTTGAATTGTTACCTATCCTATAAACGGGTACCTATGGCATGTGTGTTTATTTATAAAAAAAAATCATCCCCAGTTATCTCGTCTTCAATGTAAGCTATAAAGATGTTAGCATAGAGCTCCAAAAATATCCGTCATGAACTAACCTAAGCAGTCAAAAAATTTTTATTTGCTTATAAAAATTATCGATTTAACCAAAATTTGCATTTTAACGAGAGCAGATGATTGTGTTGTTATTGAAGACACTACTAAATCATATACATTAAGACATAGAAAACTAATTCCTTTTTATCTATCATCTTAGACGACCCAAAGAAAACGTCTAGAAGTGTGAAGCCAAAAATTCTTCATGTCATATTATAAATGTTCAATATTAACTGAACTTATAAGGAAATAACTTTAACTCTTCTAATCATTCAGCCATTATCAATATGTAGTAAAATATTTTATGTCAAATTTAGGCAATAATTTGTTAATTTATTTTTTCATTTGTTAGATGCTAAGAAAGTATATTGGTATTTTTCCCATTTCAGTTTCAATTAATCATTTCCAGATAAGTTGATATGTTTTCAACTTATCTACAAATGATTAATTTTGCTTTCTTTCATTTTCACTCTGCTCATAGTTCTACTTCCATTTTTTCATATCTTTTTTGCAAATAATAAACGTTGTGAACGATATCATTATGTTTTATTACGAGATGGATATATGTTTCTTTTTGACGAAATCCTATAAATTTTATATATTGATTTCTAATAAAATTAACTGTCAATTGAACATCTCACATATTCAAGTGATAGTTAATTAATTTTAATGCTGCTCCAAATGTTAGACTGCTCCAAAAATTATTCAAAAAATAACCTTGACACTGAATTTTATAAAAAATATCATCTTTCAAAATTAATTCTTCAATTATTATAATACTACACAAACACATTTGAATCGCCATCAAAAACTTAAAGTTAAATCGTTATAATACTTCCTTTTTTTCAAGCATTTAAAAATTAATGCATTTATTAAAAATAAATGCATGCATAAAAGGTGTTATAAATTATTTAAAAATGAATTAGAATTAAAGATAGCAAATATTTAAA
Organism: Latrodectus geometricus; assembly: GCA_026290005.1. Taxonomy (NCBI): domain Eukaryota; kingdom Metazoa; phylum Arthropoda; class Arachnida; order Araneae; family Theridiidae; genus Latrodectus; species Latrodectus geometricus. The sequence goes on from JAPDSC010072240.1 coordinate 6,362, forward strand.
TAAACAAAGTAATTAATAAAGATTTTCAGTATGCAAATATCGCTAATTCAATATTTTTTTCCACAATAACTTTCAATACTCTAAGTACTAAAGAAATTCATATTTATTCATGAATAATCATTTCTTACCTACACATTTTCCCTCAACGTCCTTTGAACCTTTTGGACAAATGCAATATTTTTCATCAAAAACTAATCCTATATCAAATGTACAATTTGCACCTTTACCGCACTCGCAAGCTGAAAATTAAAATAGAATCTTAGTGTTGTTGAGAATAAACAAATATATATATATATATATATATATATATATATATATATATATATAATACAAAAGTGTTCGTCACTTAGCATTTTCCATTGAACGATCTCTTAGTGATCAATGGATATTTTTTAATTTGTAAAATAAGCATTGTAAATTACTATAGATAATACATAAAATAAAGCAGCAAGAATCAAATGTGCTATGAAATAAAAGTTCCATATTTAATAAAAGAATAATTGCATCGAGGTCGCAGTGGCCTTGTTGGTTAGGCCATCGTTTTCGTTACTGGAAGGTGGTGAGTTTGAATTCCGGCTTATCTGAATATCCGTAGTGTTCACTAATGGTGACTGGGGCACGAAAAATATGCCGTGATCGCAATGTCTTCTATGTTACAACATTCCAAATTAATATCTCTAGGGGTGTTAGGAGCCAGGACTTGGGTCATCTCTGCCTTCCTATTTCTAAACTGGATGGCCCAGTTGGTGCTCCCATCTATGAGGGAAAGTCATACTTTGAATCTCTTAAGCGGGTGTTCTGTTCAAGAAATGGAATACGCTCTTTGTGATTTCATTCGCCCAGTCCTTTATGGGCGGGCTTGGCTTCGCTTCGCCAAGTGTCTTATGTAACAATAACATAATTGCATAGTGTTTTAATACTAAAAATAATATTTTTTCTTTTTAAAGTACCTTAATTGACGGTAAAAATTCTAAATATTCAAATCGCAAAACTCTCAGTTCATGTATACGCATATTAACCAAATACTGCATTTAAGTCAAAATAAGAGAGTCCTTTACATTATACATCGATCTATATAAAATTTTATATTATGTTATATTTCCGACCTAATTGATGAGGAATTTGATATTAAATATTCAAAAAATTTAAAAATATAGTTCTTGAACAATCAGAACCTCCTGAAACCAGCAACTGTGCAGGAAGCTAACCACTGATTCGATTATTTACACAACTGCAACTACTAATACAGTTCAAGATAATGTCTTTTATACGATCTGTAATCTTATATTGACCAGATATTTTCTATTACCAGGAGATCTAGAGAGCATGGAGGTCAAATCAGTATCCAAACATTTTCAGTGTGATGGAAGTTTGGTATAATATCAGCAATGTGACGTCATACATTATCTCGCTAAGATGTAGTGGTTCCACAGGAATTATTATTAATACGGTAATAATTTTGTAATACGGTAATAATTTATTAATACGGTAATAATAAATTTAAATTAAATACGGTAATAATTTTGATTCTAAAATAAAAGATTATTTATATTTTTTAAAAATGAAACTGGTTGTTGGAGATCTCTTGAAATATTAAGTACTCAAGTTATAATAATTAATTAATTGTAATTTTAGTTTTTAAGGTTTATTTGAAAAAAAAGTTTGTGGTGGCGGTTTGTTTGTTACCCAATGTCACCCGTAAGGAAAAAAAATTTTAACTTTTATTACTTTATTTCATACATATTTGCATACATTAAATTATAAAAAAGGAGAAAATTTTGCATGATTTTTTTTAATTAAGATAATATACATAACTAACAAATAAAAGTTAATTAAATAAAAATGTAAAAAAATAGAGCACGGAAGTAAAAATATTTCTTTACGTAATTAATTCTTAACTATTTCAATAATTAACTATTCAATATCGAACGGACCTGATTTATTATTATTCTATATCTAACACTTTCTTATGTCAACATTTTCTGATAGTAAAAAATGCAAAAAAATAACAAATACAATTGACTAGAAACTATATAAAATTCTTCGAATTTCAATTTATTTTGAACTTTTAAATAAATATTATTAAAAACAGTGTAGTTTGACGGTTAAAATAAAGAGATATTTTCAATTAATGTTTCTTTTTGTTTTGTATCTTGAAATAAGATTTTACTGGCTTAAAATTTCAGAATATGCAACACTTGAGTCATGTATTATCACCTACAATATTATCAGAAAATGATTAAATGAAAATTTTCAAGTTGAGGTCATTTCGTTTTATTCGGGTTTAACATTCTTAGTAATATTATTTTGTTATTTCTCAAATTACACTATTAAACGACAAATTTCTTAATTTAATAAAAGTTTTAATTATAAAATTTCTAAGCTCAGATGCTAATAAGATTAATATTTTATTTTTTCAAATTTGATGGTTCATCTACATTTCATCTGATGTATTTGTAGTGTTTAAACAGTAGAAAATTATTTAAACTTGACAAATTAAACATATAAAATTAGATACATAGGTTTTTGGAAAAATCTTTTTAGTGTCTTATGTATACCCCTTATGGAAGTTACCATTAATTTATATTTTTGCAATATATCATATTCACTTTTCTATACACAAATAATTAAAAAAGAAAAGGATAGCAAAACAAGTATTTATTAAAATGCTTGTTTTGCTATTCTTTTCGTTTTTAATTTTTTAAATTCGTTTGGATTTTTTTTATTGATAGTTATTTTTCTTATCCAAGGTTTCAACACAGATTAATATTTTTGCCAAGTATATTTCCAAATTTCCAAATATTTCATAACTTTTAATTATTTCTTAATTTGAACTTCTTATAGTTTGTATGCTTCTAACCATTTTCCATAAATAAAGTTATACATCTTTATACAAAAGGCTGTATTTAAATGTTAAATCACATGAAACTTAAAATTTTTATTTATTTATTTATTTTTTGAAAATTTCTAAATTTTGAGAAGTTTTACTAGAGACTAAGTTTATAATTCTATTATCTTTTGTTAAAGAATGTAGGTGTTAAAAATCAAAGATTTTTAGTTCTGTAAAAATATACTTTTTTATGTATAATAATACTTTTTATGTGTTTTTTTTTTAAACATTTCACTTTAAATTACGGAAATTAAAGTGTAGTAGCCGTGGGTTACTTTTACCATAACTTATGATTACCATAGTTTCAAGCTTTATTTTCCTTTTTACACAGACAACAAGTAATATATAAAAAAAATTCTAATTAAATCTCTACTTAGGTCAACAAAGAAAAATTTGTGTTACTTTTTATTAAATTTCGGAAACAATGGTCGATACCGTTAATCCAATTTGTTTGTTTTATTTATTGAATCGATTATTTTTATGCTTTGACGAGAATCGATCCGAAAACATGAAGTTCCTATGTCTATGCTCTACCAGCTTTGCCTTGCCAGACAGAAATTTTCATTTCACTATATTATAGGAAAACCTTTATAATAATTTTTATTCATTTTTTCAAATTAGAAAAAATTCTCTCTCTCATTCTAACATACATACTTTTCATCTCTCTCACTAATTTATTTTAAAACCACAAAGTTGAATTTTCAGAAAAAGTAAATAACTTATTTATAATAGAATAAATAAACATAAATAACTAAATATAATAAATAATTATTAATAATAAATATATAATAAATAATTAATAATAAATATGTAATAAATAATTAATAATAAATCTATAATAAATAATTAATAATAAATATATAATAAATAATTAATAATAAATAATAATAAACATAAAGGAATAATAAATAATAATAAAACTAAAAAAAAAGATAATAAAAATAAATAAATTTAAGAGTGTAAGAAATTG
>JAPDSC010072242.1:6668-21814 GCA_026290005.1 Latrodectus geometricus
TTTGCAGAAATCGGCTTACATTGTGCAAGGATTTTTCACGTATAAATCTGCTGAAAATAAAAATGATATGTGGAACGTTTGTAAAAATTTCCTTTGGTTAAGAAAATATTAAATATTAATGGCAATGCTTTACACTTCTATTCTGAAGGATTTATATGGAATATTCTAGTATGCAATTTACTTGACAATGAAATGGCCGATGCAAAATGTTAATGAGGTGTGCATCTGGCTGTCAGTATGATGAGAGACCTATACAGAGCAACAATGAAATGTCCTGCTTTAAGTCATCAACACTTACAATGTAACCACATGTTTCTGACAGCTGAAGAATATGTAGACAATGGGCTACCGGATGTTATCTCTCATAACAAGAAAGTAAAGCGCTGCGCGCAATCCCTGAGCCATTGAATACTTTCTGCAATAGGTGAATACTCATCATTTGCAGAGAGTATCAAAGCGATTTTAGGTCACGATCTGCTGACTCATTAAACCTTTTCTCAATGTATTGACGCTTGTATCGTCTTACAGTTTTGTAAGTAATCGCCCTGCCTTTTAGTTCACTGTGTATTCATAATATCGAAAACAATATAATGAAGTCTACAATTTTTTCTTTATTTAATGTCCTTTTTGTTTCTATAACGATATTTTACGTTTCTTTAGATAAAAAACTAATTTAATTTGAGTTAATAGGCATGAAAAGATGATATTTGTAATAAATATATATTGAAAAAAAGTAAGACATAAAAATTCTACCTATTTTCAAGAATTTTATTTTTAAAAATACAAGAAGAAAGAAAAAAGCTTTGGAGGGACATTTGTGGAAAAAAACTAGGAAAAATATAAGTAGTCAGCTAGTTTTAGACTTGGTTATCAATTAATTCAAGGATTTTCCCATTTATTGTTTATGTTAAAGATTAATAGGTGCCATTTTATCGAAAATGAGGTATTTTGCAATCAATAAACAAAGATGAAACCGATTTGTAAATTCTTATGTCGTAGTCAAAATTGAAAATGAAATAGTTTTATATCAGCTTGTTTAAGAGCTTATATAGCTCTTCAAACAAATCTTTATTTGGACAAAGTGAAAGCAAATTGGATTCTATATGCATATCATACAACCGAAAATTTTTATAACAACGAAATTTTTAAAGTTACAATTTCATCATTACATTAAATAGGTCATATAAATATACAAATTTCACTTATAGATTGTTAAATATCCAAATTGGATTTCTACTGATGGCTTGAGAATAAATGGTAAACACGAGCAAATTTCCATAAAATATTCATATTTTTTGGAATCTCAAAACACATTACAGAAGTGAAGGCTTCAATTAACACTAAAACTACCGAAAGGGGTCATTTGACCCATTTTCCCATTAATTTTGCCGAATAAAAAAAAATCCCCGGTATGTTTAGTGTTAAAAGTAAATATGCCGACCGACAGTGCGAATTAAGTTTACTTACATTCCCATAGAATTCTCTCAAACAAACGGGTCAGTGTGTGGAAAAATCACATCTTCAAACCACAGATTAAAAAAAAAAAACTTTTTACTATAGCCATGTGACAAAACAAAGTGCATTGTTATAATTGATTAGTGAATGAAATAATGATCTCTAAAATAAAAGCAATTTTTACTGTTAAACATCAGAACATTTATTTAATACTATGATTTCTCCTTTTAGGATAATATAGTATTCGCTATTGTGATTCAGAAACTGACGTACAAAGTTTTACACTTGTAATTTTTTAAGTTTAATTTTGCTATTATTCATTGAGTATTTTTTCAAAAGATTAATAAGGGACTTTCTTGATAAGTAATAGTATTTATAACTGTAAACAATGTATCAATAAAAATAAGTTTTTTGGGAGTTATTTTGTATCTTACCACAGTAAGAAAAGATCTGTAATATTCTGTTCAAATACTGCATAATGACTTTTAGAACAGAACAGAATAAAAACTACAATATTTCATATTTAAATAGCATCAAGGATTTTTCATTCAGCATTTCATAAGCGAATTTTTTGTGAGCATTTTTTCTTACCGTTAAAATGTAATCTTTTTATTGCCATAAACAATCAATATTTTTTGAACTACAAACAACAGTTCAAATAAATTAAAAACATCCATTCAGAGTGGATGCTTTAGAGTGTGATTATTTCATAGAACAAATATTGTATTTTGCGCTTCTAACGTCACAGTTAAAGGAAGGCGTTCATAATAGGCACTCTACGTGAATCTAACAATTGCTTTTGATAGATCAAAATATTTACCTTATAGATGGAATGCCGGAATAATTTTTGTCATAATGCTTTTTATGATACTAATGATTTTAAGTAGGAAAATCTCAAAAGTAATTACTGTCATAAGTAAGGCAATTGCATAAATTGTAAGGCATTTATGCAAGAATTTCAAAAATTCACCATCACAGTGAAGATGGAATATTTTACTAAAATCGATGAAATTGTTTTACTGGTCACAAAGAAAACAATTTAGAATAATGTAAATCATTTACCATCACTATTAAAATGAGCATATTATAAAATTGAGGAATATTTCTCCCTTATCATAAAAAGGTGATTTGAAAAACTATCAGGCATTCAGTATCACAATAAAATGGAATATCCTTCAAAAAGTGTGGAATTTGTCTCCTCGTCATAAGGAACGTTATTTTGAAAACTGTAAGCCATTCATCATTACAGCTCTTAACTGAATTTTCATATTAAGGCAGCTCTGCTAAAGCATTTTGTACGAAGGCCTAAACCAAAAACCCAGTTCCATCTGTTGGGGTCTCGCACTTTGTTTATAAATTCAGATAGGCCCCTTTTGCAGGTATAATCCTTTAGTGACAAGAGCACCTAAAATGGTCCATTTAGTAAGAGCAAGGGCATCACATTCATGTACAATATGATAGACCTTTCTCACTCTTATGGTATTTTCTATTTACAGGGTCTTGTTGAAAAAATTCCATTGTATGAAGTAATTTCGTGAAAAAAATAGTGCCCACTGATAATCCCACAATAATTTGTATCTTCTGTTTTGGTCATTAAAGAATTTCAGAAGCAATTTTCGCTGAGGACATTTAAGTTATAATTTTAGCATGTTTACTGTCTAGAAAATTCAAGCCAACCTTAAATCATTTTCTCTTTTTCCCATTTAAGAATTTCTAATTTAATAGTTCTTAAATTGATGCCATAGGAAGGCTCTGCACCAATTGGATTAGAAAACAATCCCTGTTTTGCAAGTTAATCAGCTTTTTAATTATCTTCTATATCTACGTACTCTGTCACAAAGATGTAAAAATTAACTTATTCTTAATTACCAGTTCATTTAGAAATTTCTTACATTCCACAATTTTGCAATTAATTTGGAATGATTTAATAGCCCTAATAAAAGTCGGCTTGATTGTCACTAAAATTAAGATTCGCTTACGCTGGAAGCCTTTTCTTAAATTTTCTAAGAGATAGTTATAGCAAGTACTTCAGCCTGAGATGCATACATGCTGACTCCACTTGAGAGCTTAACTCTGGGCGATATGCCATGTACCCCAAGTACCATCATAACTAAAATGGAATATATCTAAATATGAATTCTTCTTATTTGTCATAAGAAGACGATTTAGAAAAATGTCCAGCAATCAATGTCATAGTTATTAAAATGGAATATACTTCTAAAATAAAAGAATTTATTTCATTAAGTAGACGCTGTAGAAAATTGTGAGGCGTTTACCATCACTGTTAAAAGGAAATATCCTTATAAAATCGAGGAATTTTTCTCATACGTCATAAGAAAGCTGATTTTAAAAATTGTTACTTATTATCACTTTTAAATTGGTACATCTATCTAAAAGTCTTGGGGGAGATTTGAAAAACTAGTAGGCACTTACCATAACTATTAAAATAGAATAATTAGAAATTGAATTTAGAAATTGATAAATATGGATTTTCCGTACTAATTAGCTTTCCATACGAATGACATTGTATCTGAAGAATTCTTAAGATATGATCTTACATAGGAAAACGTGTAAAGGGGATTTGTTCTATGAACAATTTATACTCACTCTTTATTTTGCACATTATAATGATAGACGATTTCTTTCTCTCACTGTGCAGGAAGTTTATTTAATTTTATTATTTGGCTTTGTTATTTTATAGATATGTAACTCATTTTTTTGCATTCCAAATCACTATGCTGATTTATATTAACTCTGAGGAGGCTCTAAATGCTTGAAACTTTGAAGTATTTATAGGTAAACTCTTTACTTTCGATAGTATTGTTCAGGCAATAAAACTGACATGGTCTTTTGATTACCTGCCTAGGTACAAGTATGACATATTCGCAAATTCCCTTATAACCTTTAAAGCATCGGTAATAATATGTTTGACATTTGTGCAGTCACTATGAATCTGCAGTTCAAATTTTAAAAAAGTTGAATCCATGGAAATAAAAGTATTCCACTTCTTCTCTAAAATAAGTAACAGAATTTATATTGATATATTGAAAAAATATTTATTCAGAGTATTCATTAATTGAAATGTATAATATTTAAATTTTATCGATGAAACAGAAGGTATTTCAATGTAATAAGTGTGACATACTATGTACGCCTTTGAAATATCTAATGCTGTAAAATATTTTTGTCTCTTTTTCTTTAATACCCAAAAATATGACATGGGGAAAATATTTTGAATTATTTGAAATTAAATTTTAATGATTGAGCAAAGAAAATAAATGGTTTTCATTTTAGGCTATGGTTGACCTTCGATTGTTTTTAAAGTTACCTGACAAGCATCTTTCCCTCCTTCTTCCAGACCTGCACATATAAATTTCTCCCATATTCCCTTCGGAAAGCGGGCCTTCGCCACTTTTTGGAACTTTGTGTTGCATTCTTCGTTTGAGACCACTGGAATGCCTCGGACCTCCTGCAACTTGGTGGTGTCTGGACCTCCTGCATCAAGAATTCCATTCATGACAACATTTTCTTAATTTTTATTTACTGCATTAGTATCGGCTTAAGCTTATTAGGAAATGAAACAAATGCTTAAATTTATAGAGAATTTTGGATGCGTTTCGAAGAAAAACTTGTAAACAAATACTAAATTGAAAGGCGTTATATAATAAAAACTACAAGGAAACTTAAACCCAAATAAGAATAATTATGATTGCAGAAGCAATCATAATTGTTGTATATATAAGATTTTCATCGTTAAGAAATGTAAATATAAAGGAACAGGTTACTAAAATTATAAGTCGGATATATTTTTAGGAAATTATTTGACCTACAAGACTTGTATAGAATTAACCCTTCTTTGCATAATGGTGGAAATTTCCATCATAACCTATAATGCCCAAAAATCATATCAATGAACAAGTTCACTTTAAGTTGATCGTGTTTGGATTCCTTTTTAATGTCCATTGCATAAAAAGAAACATAGCTGTCAAAAATAAACAAGTGAAACGAGCTTAAAGTTGTCTCATTCCGCTGTTTGTTGTAGTTGCAATAAACGTATGATTTCGTTTATAATTTTGTTTTATTATATTAGAGTTTCTATTGCTAAAAAATTGAAAATGAGTGGAAGAAAGGTTTGTAACACGCGTTTCTGTTATTTTCCTCTTTTATTTCTATTTAGTACTAAGCTAATGATCTAACTTTGGATGATGATGGAAATTTTTAGCATATTGTTTTTTGCTAAATTTATACTATAAATATATACTAAGATTTTTTTAACAATTTTGCCTTTAATTTTGAACATGAATTATATCAACTTGATTTATTTCACCAATAAAGAAAAAATCATGCAAAGAAGGGTTAAATTTATATTCGTTGTATTTCTAACTCACTGTTTTCCTGTGCAAATAAGTCCATGAATTCTATGGCTGAAATTAAAAATAGTGAAATCTATAGGATAAATGCAATATGATAGAGATATAGCAAATATATATAAAATTTTAATTCATTAGTTCGATTAAAAGACTCCCCATTAATATATTTTCACCCAGCTTTTTAAACTAAATTACATTTTTTACTGTTCAAATGTGAGGTAAATTATCTTAGTAAAGCAGTGTGTTTTTGTTACGTTATTCAGCATTATCAGGCATGAAAATTTTTATTTTTAACGTCTAAAATCTTTCTTTACTTAATGTTTATTGGAAAATATTCCATTCGTTTTTACCTTTTTGGCCATATTTCTTTCCTCATGATGACATGTGTGATCACCTCAGGATTTTATGCAATGGTTACTTGAATCAGATGGAAATAGTTAATCCTATTTCCATCTGATTCAAATGATTAGATTGTCTGCATTATTGATTATTAGTCATCCTGAATAAATGATTCTCTATTTCTAAACATTTAATTGCTCAGTAAATATTTACTTTAGTATTCTCAAGACGGAAATTCGTAATAAATGACATTTCTGCAGAGCTTTCTATACATATGTATGAAATTTTAATCACTTGAGCATGAAACATAACAATTTCAATGATGTTATAGCTTTTTAAAATTTCCTAATACCACGTTCTATGACTTCTATTCGTTGTATTCAAAATAGAAATCTGCTATAGCAGGTGTTTCAGAACGCATGAAGAAAGATTATATGCTGAGAATGCTGTTTCTTGAGGGTTTCTATTAAGTTTTGTTTATATCAAAATATTTCACTCACATGTTTTTTCCTTTGGTCTCATTTGGTGTTTTCCAGTGACTCTCATCTGCAAAGATTCTTCTCATATGACATTCCACATAACTTAATTCTGCAATTGAATATTAAGTTGTTGTAATAAATGATGGTTTCTCTTATCTTCTCAATCGCTGAACAATTTCGTTAATTAATCTCATTTTTCCTCCAGTGAAACCTATATCTCTGGAGGCAAAAGGAAATTAACTTTGTTAAATTTAAAACCATGCATATTTAGACACCCATTGGCGTTGCTTATTTATAGCAAACCACTCATATATTAGTTTGTGAACATTTCTTTAAATTTAAAATGCTTAAAATTTTAACGTTTACTTTTTTTTTATTTTTAAACTTTTTAAAGCTGAAAATGAAAATGTTTTCAATTCTAAATTCTGGGAACCACATAATTTATTCAAGTCTAAGTTTCTTTATCCTCAACTTTTCTTCATCAACTATTTTCTTCAAAATAAAAATTATTCGAATTGATTCTCATTTAGTCATATTGCAATTATGAGTTTACTTTATCTTGTAGCAAACAATTATTTTTTAATATCGTCTTCTTTTTTATTTTTTAATGCTTTTGCTTACAGCGTTTGATTTTTGAGAGCACAAATTAGAGAGAGAGAAAGTTATAATGCAATCTACTACATATTAACATTTCAATAACCTATCTATTAAACTGAATACTAATTATATCGATGAACTTTTTAACTACTTCATGGTCTCTAAGTTATAGACTTTTGGAAATTAATAGAATTTTAAATGAGTTCGCAATCAACGAGTTCTTACCGAAAGATAAGTCTCCCCATCCGAGGATTGTGAGGTTATCGCCTCTATTAGTGACATCAGAGATTGGTAAACAAGCTGGAGTCATCTCTGGGGGTACATTATGCACCAGTCGCAAAATAGCAATGTCATCGTAGTCGAATCGAGCTTTATAACCTTCATGCATTTTTATTTCTTGAATATGAAAGTGAGGGATTGTTTCATTGAGTTCAAGCTCACCTATTTGTACAGAGAATATTTTGGGATCAAGCCTAAAAATAAACATAAAAAAATTTAATTTTCTATTAACAAGTAAGAATTAACATATGTTATTAATTCAGTTATAATATTTGTCAATTATTTAGTTTAAAAAAGTAATGATTGGGGGAATTTTGATATTTGTGCAATCTGGTTTGTTTAAAGTAAAATCAGCAGTGACGCGGTTATAAGCAAGCAGTTGTTATTAGATATTGAACAGATTGATCTGAGCTTGAATGCATTTGCTATCACGTTTGCAAATGCATTCAAGCTCAGATTACCGATTTATCAGGCTATTATCAGGCTGTGTACGGCCTTATTTGCGTGACATGTCTGAGATTCGATGATACGACTGTAATAGTTTGCAGTGAATGATAACTTTAAAAAGATTGAAAAAGCACCGATCTTTTAAGCAAACTTTAGCCATGCTAATTTCGATAACATTAGAAACCAAATGATGGCGGGAAATATGCAATCTATATATTCAAAATATCAATGAAAGTGCAATATTTGGTTTTCTTGTTAAGAATTTAGCCCGATTTCCTACTAACTGTATTCCGTCTTCAAAACATTCCCAGTTATTAACTTCGATGCATAATATTTCTTTGAACATTTTATACTCCTTAAATGCTTAAGATTATCACAAAATTGTTTTTCCAATCTGCAGCAAAAATCAATCCACAGATAAATGTAATTTATCAACTGTAAAAACAGTTAGAATTTAATTTTAATGGTAAGCTGTGTGAAATAGGAAGAATGAATTCTGAAATTGAAGGAATAATTATGATGGAATGATCAAATTCATCAAGGCATTTTTCAGTTATTTAGACGGAATGGCAAAAATTTTTTATTTGAATATAAAGATCAAAATCATAAGCCTTGCTAAAAATAAATCACAACTTTCTAAAAGCACTTCACGCAGTAATTATTTAAATACATGAAATTTTGATTCATAAATTCGAAACAAGAATATCAAATAAAAAACTTCTAGTGCATTTCAATATTATATTATGTTTCAGGAAAGTAAATATAATCATATAATTACATGAAACTATTTTTTATGAGCGATGAAATAAACAATACAATTAAATAATATTTACTTTTTATTTATAAATGTTAAAAAGAGCAGTAATTTTCATTAATTTCGTGAAATATCGAAATGGTGTAGCAGCATTTTTCATCAACAACAATTTAATTTTTAGTGTCTGAGATGTTTTTACATACTACAGCTATATGGTTTATTGAAAGAAACAGAATATATTAAATGCTGTTTAAAATAACAATTAATGTTAACATTGCAATGTACATATTTGGTGTTTATATTAACAAAAGAAATTTGTGCATTTAATAGCAGACATCTCTTTCAGTAAATTCATTTTTATAAGTACCGATCACAAATCAATTATTTAATAAACATCTTATGGCTTTTCTCAAAATTAAATGCTTCGGCGAACTTAGATGAAATGACAAATAAACATTTTTCATTTAGAATTCATTATATTTAAGAAAATAAAATAAATCGAACCAAGTAAAACATTTTAAAACTGAACTCTCGAAGCGAGGAACAACAAGTAACTGTTCAGGAATTTTCACATTTTATAATTCTGGCGTGGAGGTTAGGACCAAGCTAAAATATCTTAGTTTGGCATTTTACATTACATTAATGGTGAATATTATATGAATAGAATCTTTCAGCTCAGGCATTAAATTGCTTTAGGCAAACCTAATTTGCAACAGTTATTCTTCAGAGAAGTGCTATTTTACTGGCAAAAGTAACAACAAATAAAGCAGAACTACATTGACATACTCATGTTTAAATTGGCATCTTCTGACCTCTAAAAGCCTCAATAAAGAGATGTTTGACTGGCTTAACAAAATCCTTTGAAAATAAAGAAACTCAGGTGAGTTGAAGCTTTCTGCATCGATTTTGAATTGTTGACATGGTTTGCAAGCGTAATAAATAATAATTACTCATTAGTGTGTATTTGAGGTCATTAATGTAAATCTTAAATCATTCTTCTCGATTGGAAAGCTTGATGAAATTGCAAGAAGTTAAAGTCATGAAACAAAGTGGAGTAAGTAATCAAGCAACGTACCTGGATACTTAACCCTTCTTTGCATAATGGTGGAAATTTCCATCATAACCTATAATGCCCAAAAATTATATAAAAGAACAAGTTCACTTTAAGTTGATCGTGTTTGGATACCTTTTTAATGTCCATTGCACAAAAAGAAACATAGCTGTCAAAAATAAACAAGTGTCATTATCAGTGAAACGAGCTTAAAGTTGTCTCATTCCGCTGTTTGTTGTAGTTGCAATAAACGTATGATTTCGTTTATAATTTTGTTTTATTATATTAGAGTTTCTATTGCTAAAAAATTGAAAATGAGTGGAAGAAAGGTTTGTAACACGTGTTTCTGTTATTTTCCTCTTTTATTTCTATTTAGTACTAAGCTAATGATCTAACTTTGGATGATGATGGAAATTTTTAGCATATTGTTTTTTGCTAAATTTATACTATAAATATACACTAAGATTTTTTTAACCATTTTTCCTTTAATTTTGAACATGAATTATATCAACTTGATTTATTTCACCAATAAAGAAAAAATCATGCAAAGAAGGGTTAATGTGATCCTTAATGGAGTGATTAAATTGTTCTAATTTAAAATTAAAGTATACTACTTCATCTGAAAAGTGCTTCAAGCCCATGTTCAATGGATCCTTTCAAGCACATTCTTCAGGTCGTTTTTTTGATTTCCCTCATGAAAATTCCTTTCAGATACAACAGTTTTCAGATATTAGGCAATCATTGTCATATTAGTGGTATTTATAAATGTCGCATGCAGATAAAATTTAAACTAGTTTTGTCTTTTATACACCTGTTAGACTTATTTCTATTATGAGCGAGTGTACGTACCTCTTTCCTGCAAAACAATGCGCGGCCGTCAAAATGTGCCTTTCATCCACCAGAGTTCCTCCACAGAGCTGCTTCTTCTTGTTCCTTTCGTATATGGCTACCTATAGATATTACATGTAAATTTCAATGTCAGGTATTGTTTTGCAAAAGTGAATAATCAGGGGCCTTTCCCGTAAAAGCCTTAAAATATTCATCTCTGATAATTAGTTTAAAAAATACTATTTTTTTACTCGTTTTTATTTACATTTTATTGCACATTTCATTTCTTTTAATTCTAATATTGTTCCTTTCTGGGCAATCTTTGAACAAGAATGTATTTGATTTCCTGATGGGTATAAATCTATAGATTTTCATTATTGTTGCTTTAAAAACATAATAATAGTGTTACGTTAAATTTTTTTTATAGCATGTTTTTAGATTATTTTGAGCAGAATGATCCCTTTATCTCTATTCACTTGATTTGAATAAAGAGTGTCTTACTTTTAAATATAGAAACTATTCTTTAAATTCATATCATAATAATCGACTGTTTTAAAATAAATGTATGCATTGCTCTCATTTTACTACCTTCTTAATATTGATACATTTTCTTTACGCATTTATAATTAATAACACTGCAATTCTTTTTTTATAAGCTTGGGAATCACATACAACTCAAATTAACTTAATTGCTCAATGTATTAATTCGTTCAATGCATTTATTATATTTCATTGAATAAATTCAAAACTTTAAATAATTTCAGTCATAACTTAAAGACAGAAAATGTACTAATTACTTTAAATTTTTAAATTCATGCATTTTAAAAATTTAAGTAAGATTTTCCATTTTATGACACACATAAAGATTATTTAGTAGTATTTTTTAAACATTTTGTGTTTTGAAGCATAGTTTATCTTTAATTCTTTATAATTTGTCGTCGTGTGTAAAATATCAGGCTAATGATCATAAAATTGGTTAAGTAATTCTACTTATTGTATTGAAAGTGCAGCGAAAAGTTGAATGACATTTACTATTTGAAATCGGGTCCATATTTACGATAGTAATGTATTGGGTTGTCCGGAAAGTTCGTGCCGATTTTCAGTAAGAAGCGCGAGAAACCTTACTGAATATATCGCAATTATTGAAAAGAAATGACATGTGTACATATTCTAAAAGAGATAGCCATATTTGGAAAACATTTGTTCATTTTTATCATTTTGTACGCCTTAGAATAAGGTGGCAAATAAAGGGCATTATAGGCAATTTAATGCTTTTCTTTTTTTTCGAAAATGCCATGCAAGCGGCAAATAAGGTATGCGCTGTTTATGGCAAGAATACTGGAGGAAGGTTTTCACTTAATGGAAAAAATTTCGACTCTTTGATTGAGACTTGGACAAATTTTTTGCGAGAAATCTGAAAGTTTCTGGAAGGGCGGAATTCTCAAGCTATACGAAAGATGGAGCACAATGATACCTATATAATTTAATAAATGTATATCAATATTTAAATGAGCTGCGTTTTAATTGTCCTAAAATATCGACAATCCAATATTAAACATGATTGTAGATTAATGCACAAAAAGAGTTGTAGTGATGTCACACCATTGTAATGATGCCATCGAGTGTGTGCACTCAGTGGCTCTTTATTTCCCTCCAGTTGGCATATAACAGAAGATTAATTCTTCGCAATTCGACTAGTCTCGTGCTAGTTAACACGAGCTTTGTAATCAGACGATTTTGTAAGACGATGTTCTAAAGTTTTTGTTCGACATTATACACTGGGAAATAAAGATTATTATTTGTCAGAAGTCTCAAATTCATTATATAAAAGAACACACGCAACACTGGAACTTCTACAGAGTTATTACAGGATTTCTTATTAATAGAAGGAATGAGAACTTAACATCCATGGCCATCTGTACTTTGCGTTCTTCCCACCGACGGCAAATTGAATGTAGACTGGAAATTCGGAATCAGGAGGCTCTGTCCTTGGATCAGCTGAGAATGAATCTTCCTTTGGGGGCAGCTTCCTGACACCACATTCTGGGGAAATAAAATACAGTTAAGCTTATTCGAATTTATTAAACTGGACTTATTTTCGAACACACTCTTAAGGAAATAACGGTTATCATCATCGATGTAACACCAATAGTAAGCTCTCAAAAGGGAGGAAATTTCAAAAATAAATCAATTTTAAAGTATCAGCTCTTTATTCAACCCTTTCTCACTCCGTTAAAAACTAGAAACACGTTTGATGCAAATTCATTGAATGGTAAAAATAATTCCAATTTTGAAGTATATACCTGATCAATATCATCAGATTCAAAAAATTTATAACATAATGATTTCAATTTTTCCATCTTTGTTTAAAAAAATTATTATGTTATCGTAAATATAACTGCCACAAACTATGTTAAAAATACAGAAACGGAAAGAAACAAATGCAATAAAATGTTGTCAAAATCAAATGAAGTGTTGTATAAAGTCGAAGCAATTTTTTTAGAATATCCTCAAATGATATAAATTCCCAAATATCATTTATTTTCATTTTATGTAATTGAGATTGAATATTAAATGCATACGGGGAATGCTTTTCGAGTCATAGTTACAGCTTTATACCATATATGGTTTTCCATAAACCATGTACACCAGATTTGAAATTATTGACGTAAAAAATATAATTTAAAGAAATTTTTAATACGAATGCTTATTAAAATTATAGAATAGTGCAATTTTAATGAAACCCTCAATTTAATTATAAATATGTTTAAAGCTAAATGTAAGCATAAAGTAATTTGTCTAAAATGGGGAATTTTACATAGACGTATTTACTTTATAGGAATATATTCCATTTTGTAAATTCGTATTAAGTACGAATTTACAAAATGAATCAAATTCGAACAAAAAGAAGGGGAAAAAAAACTTGTCCTTTTACAGGCGTCATATTATCATGACCACAAATGAGTGTAAGTTATTGAAAAAACTCCGACATTTTTTGTCAATGTGTGATTGCGGAGGACATGAATGAAATGAAATTGTTTTCTGAGCACCTAATATGACCCACATATTATGTATTTATTTAAATTATGATATGTAAGTAGAATATAGGTTCTTTTGAGAAGTTGGATTTTACATTGATTTATGCGGTAATAAACTCCATTGAAATTTTTCATAATTTCATCATTTTTATAGGAAATACAAATAATATTAATATTATAATTCTATACATTTGTTACATAATTTATTGATTATATATGTACTTCTTTCCTTTATTTTTCTAAAAGATAACAAAACTCATGAGAATAGTCAATTAACAATTTACATCATCAAATTTTCGTATAAATAATGATAGATTTAAAAATTATACATGATTAAAATTTTTTGTAAATAACAAGCTAATTGCATAAGAAAATGTGACTCATTTAAAATAAAGAAAAAAATGCTCACTATAATAAAAATTTAACATTCAACTTTTTGAAAAATCAAAGGAAAATTAAACATGACATCGACTAAATAAAAACATTTATAAACATTGATTTGTTGAACGAAGGTTTTGTAGCTGTTTCTTTTCCTTAGATTAATTAAAGTTAGTTATTTAATAACCAATATTCTTCAAACTAAATTATTTTACTACAAGTTAATTTTTAACTTTTTGTGTTAAATTGTCATAATTTTATAGAAATATGACCGTATTATCTTGGAAAGTGGTCACTTTCGTGTTTAGAAAATAACAAGTTCTGTAACTGACTCAATTGTCAGAGAATTTTTTCGTGTTAAAAGTTCTGTAAAAGATACGTAATGGAGAGGATGTCGACTACGTCTCAAAATGACAAGGAGGTTGTCTCATTTGGGGTAAGAATACACCCATTCTCAATAACATATGAATTAGGTAGCACTTCTTTGAAATTATTGGTCTCACACGTACAGGATAATAAATGACTTATCAGAATAAGCAATAAAAGAACCCACATTTTTAAAATAAAATGTTCGGACCTTTATGTTAAGAAGGCATGTTAAAATATTTATATCCTTTCGGGTGTGGAAATTTTCAGAGAAGGGGATCAACTCAGACATCGTCGCAATACTGGGGCTCAAAGTAAGGAGGAGCCACGAAAGTTTGATGAGTATAAGTATTATACATTTTGCAGCCATTCGTTGTCAGTTAGACCGGAGTCATTTTGAATGCCTGCCATAGATATTATTTCACTTAGAGTACATGCCTATTTAATTTGCACCACTCAGCTAACATGACAAAGGTTCGGCTAAGCTGAGATTCGAACTCACTACCTTCCAACGCCCACCACGGCAGAGAGTGAAATTTATTGTCACGATTATTATAGTGTACATAGCATTAAAAGTAACACGTTGAATGGAGTGCGCTAAAAGTCACCAACATTTGAATGAGTTCTTCTTCTTCTTCTCTTGAGCTTGTCAGATATGTGGCACCTCTGCATTGTTGCATTTTGTACCATGCTCCAAGCCCAATTTTTTCCTAGTTCCATTGTCTTGGGTCACCTACTTTGTTTATAAAGTCTGATAGGCCCTCA